>VWZO01012990.1:285526-369105 GCA_013396975.1 Bucco capensis
CAGAGGCCAGCCTCCCTTCCCGTATAGGTGGCGGGGGTTTATGCCCACGACCGTGTTTTTATGTAAATAGTTTCCTGGGGGTTGGGGACGCTGTCTCCGGAGTGGCAGACGAGTCCGCTTTCTGATTTGGGGTGACCCTGCCGCTGGATTCGGGCAGGCACAGCAGCGCTGTCAGCGTCGTGCAGTTCGGGAGCGTTGGCAGCAACTACTCCTTATGGCTGGAACTCGGTAGCATTACCTGTTCCAAGGCAGTGAGTGCCCTTTTTATTAGTTTATCTGTTTATCTCCTGAAGATAAACCGGCAATGTGGGGAAAAAAAAGTTGCGTATGAATGCCAGTGTTGCAGCACTGATTTAGAAACGCTCGTTACAACTTCCTTCTGCGGTACTGGAGAGGGGAGGGTAGTGTCCGTCTAGTGAGTGCGTGTGAAAATGGTACTTGCAGCGTGAAATTAGAGTTCCTCTGCTCTTAATGGTATGCTCCCAGTGCACTAATCGGTAACTCTGTGTAGTCAAGTTGTCTTTCCAGACTCTGTTGCTTTAGATTGAGTTCCCGAGCGAGAAGTCTACGATTTCGTGGTGTAAGTTTGAGATAAACATGTGGTTTCCTGAAAGCCATGTTAATGTGCCAGCGCTCCTCTAGTGCTTTAGCGCTGGTGAAACTCTCCACGTTTCCCGCTGAAGTTGTCTTGGCTGCTCTTACGAGTCAGGCAGGACTGAGTCTAAAACGTGTGTGGATGAAAAGCTCGGAAAACTCGTGTTGAATCGCCAGCTCTCTGCAGCCTTTTCTCCTAAGGATGTCTGCACTCCAAAAGCTCACTCAGATCTCCTAGATGGCATTAAACTTCCCAGCGGACGGAAGCTGATGTGCCTTTAGTTAGGCTGCTGCTTGAACTGTTAGGCTGAACTTGAGCAGTTAGCCGGCATTAATACCCTATCATTCAATTTTTCACTATTCAGATCTCAGTTTGAATTAAAACACACACCTTGATTGTATAGATGCATCTGAACTGTAGTGCAAGAGTTAAATTGAGCTTATTGCTTGAGCCTTTTAAGGAGCTTAGGGTACCTTGGACAAGAGCTGCTACTCTAATGTTTGGGTAGGATATCAGGATGACAAATAAAATGTTAGGTGAATGTAGATTTTCTTAGAGCTGGTTGGAAAAAGTATGCAAGTTTTATGGGAAGCTACTGCAGGACTGCAAAGAAAGCTTTCTGCTGCATAAGTATCGGTTATCCAAAATATTTTTGGATTTACAAATGAAGTGTTTACTTTTGAGATGAGTAATACAGACTTTTCAGTGAGAGTGTTTCTAAGGAAGCCGTTGTTACAGACGTTTCATGGCTGTAGGGCATTTTATCTAGTTTCCTCCAATCTGGGATTTGCTATTTATTCATTCTGCAGTATTTTAGCCAAATTTGCTTTAACTAACTTGTTTCTAATTTCGAAACTTTCATTCTTAATTTCTTGTACCTCTTTTTGTTTGATGCTATTCCAATATATTCTTTATCATCTTGTTGCTTAGTTTCTAACTGTGAGTTGTGAATGATTACCCTATAAAGGTATGATCTGTCACCTCACTAGATGTTGCTAATTCAGGCCACTCTTGGAAGTTTCTCAGTTCCCATTAAGCTACACTGAAATAAAATGTATTTCAAGCAGTTTTTCCAACAAAACTTCCTAGGTTTTAGTTTTGTCTTCCTATCCCCAGTCTGTTAGACTATTAAATACTGGAAGGGTGGACAGAACATTGGCTAGCAGATCACAGTAGCCCAAAGGTTTAATGTAAGTATTTATTTGAAGATTAACCTTTCATTGTCATGAGAATCTTTATAAAACAGAGGTTCTGCTTTTATATGACTGATAGTTGGGGGGGGGGGGGGGNCAAAATAATGTAATGTGCCAGTGAGTCTTTTGTGCTGTATTACAGTTAAGGTTTGGGCAAAGTAAGCTTCTGTAAGGTAACAGTATAGAGATTGGTGTTTTCAAGTTGCAAACAATGCTGGTTGTGTCCCTGTCCAATTCCAGTTAAATTAGAAACTTCTCAAAAGGGAAGGAATTAGAGTTTTTCAAGAGTCAACATAGTTTTCTTTGTGGTGCACTTTTGGGTTACCCTTGCTTTATCAAAAATCGGGTTAAGAATCTGTTTTCTTTTCACTTTTATGTTTAATTTCCATATCCTTTCATACTTTTTAATTTTTCTTGGAATATAAGTTTAAATCAATACCAAAGCAAAAGCCTCATTTTAACTTAATGCCATGATGCCAGATAATTGGAACAAAAGAAAATAGTTTACACTGACCATATTTCCAACGTACAAAATGAGGCAGCAAAACCCTTTAGATTTAATCAAACTTGGGAGAGAGATCTCAGCCTTTGTCTTGGAGACAAGACACTGTATTCTTGACCTGACAAGCTCCAACTGCAGGGCATGTTTAGCAGCTGCTAATAAACATACGGCATAGTGCCACTGTTCAAGTGTGAAGAGGAAATTGTAGGTGTTAAGATGGTAAAGCAGTGGAAATTTCTGTAGGTCTGTTGGTGGTTACACTTACGAAGAAATGAGTTATGATTTCAGTTTATTTTTGGGATGCATTTAATTCGGAATGCCAGAATATATCACAAGTGGTTGCAGCTGCTGTAGTTGAAGGATATTGAGCTGTCAGTTGATGCTTCTAAGAAAGTTCTTGACTTGTTTTTCCTATTCTGTTTCTTAAAATAATGTCTCCACATTAAAGTTTATGGAAAGATATAATCAGCTTGAAACTATCTTTGTTTTCTTAATAAACAGCCTGTTGTGCTGCAAAAAGTCTTAACAAATAGACACTTGCAAAAAATTTTAATTCTGTGGTGAATTTAGATCTATGGGATGCAGATTTATTGGCTGCTGGGGATTCCTCTTCTCAAAGCAGCTTCTTAAAATATTTTTTTTTCTCTGGATATAATTTGAAGCTGAGCTTTGGAAATACTGCCAGAAAAGCTTTCTACAGCCTAACAGGCGTGTTGGTTTAAAGCAGAAGCTCTCCAAAAGGAGGAAGGCCTTTGATGTCTTATTTTTTCCATGTGAACTGTAATTGTTTGCTTTATGTGAGCAGTGATGAATAGAAGTTGCATTTCAGATACTAACTTCTTGAGTTACTCTTAGCAGAGCAAAAAAAATGAGGAGGAAGTCAGGCCTTCAGAGTAAGGACTATCATTGCTTTTTATGTAGTGTTTTTACCAGACCTTGAACTACTTGATTGGATCTTAGGCACTTAATGAAACAGTTGTGTGTTGCTGAGTTCTCTTTGAGTGATGTAGTGGCACATAGAAGGGCAGTGAAGCATCACATTTACAGCTGATAGAACCATGTTTTGGGTGAGATCATTTTTCTCTGTAGCTGCACATGCTTACATGTCTGATAGCTCACGTGTGTTAGAGGATTCATTTTGAATTTATGACCCTGGAAATTTTTAATGCTCCTGGAATTAATTTGGGGCATAGGGAACTGCTGTAGAGTTAGGTGTAGTAGTGGGAAAGGGATTATAAAAATGTGGTGTAACTGCTTTTCAGATGCATACAGCTGAACTGGAATCTATGCAGAGATTGGTTTGGGAATTGGGTTTTTTCCTTCTCCTCTGCCCACTCTGTTCTTGGTCTGAGGAGACAGTGTATGCTGTTGGCTCAAGATGAGAAAGAAAAGCAAGTTTCTAGTAGCAGTTTTTGATCATCTGTTTTTGTTCCTGTAGCTTTTAGGCAAGTTTGATTAGTGAATTAGACATATGAAATAGTCATTTATCTTTGGATGTATTCAGGTGAGTCTAATTGAAACTGAGCACAGTATTAGTTCCCTTAAGCAGTCTCTGTTCTGTTAGACTGCTGTGTAACCTCGCCTCCTGAGAAAAGCTTTTCAGAGTTACAGTGCTACAGATGCCACAAATAAAACTGAAACAGTCCTGATTTTTATGCTAGTTTTCTTATCAGCTTTTATAAAAGGATAAGGTGGTTTGGTGTTGAGATAACTTAGGTGATGGGAATATTTGCTCTGTATTCTGAAAATATAATTAACATCTAAGCAGATAGAATTAGTTTGTGGTTCTGGTCAGAGAAACAGTACCCTTATGGTAGTGTGCCAGGAGCACAACACAAATAACAAAGCTTCAAACTATATTTTAAATTTTCTGTAATTATTTTCTGCAACTTACATCCTTTTGAACTGTATTGTAGTTGTTCTGTAAAGAGGAGAGATGCTTAAAACTCTAGAAAGGATATTAATTATTTTTCTGATAGTAAGTGTTAATTCTACTTGTCATACTTGGTGTACATAGACCTGAAAACTGTTTTCATTTGAGATGTGGCATTAGGGTTAGCTACTTCAAAATCAGCAGTTAAGCAATTGTTTCCAATAGCACAGTTAGATTAAAACAGCTTTACCCACCCATTTCTGTAAAGCTGTAACATTGATCTCTTTCCCTTACACATTTCCCCCATATATAGCTTGGACATTAGTTGCATAATATCTCTTACTTTTCACTCAGCTTCCTGGTGGTCTTGTAATGAAGACTTCAGTCCTGTGTTTCTGTAGCACATTTGTGACTTGCAGCTCCTTTTTACCATGCTGGCTTATTGTCTTCTTAGGAAAACAAAAAATATACATTGAGTCTTGATTTCTCTTTCCTTATCAGCTTGATTGCATAAATACACATGCTCAGTTATAATGTTAGCTCTATCTCTACTCTACATCTCTGCTCCATCAGATGTTTGTGAAAAGAACTGCTGTAAATAATTTTTTAATTGTATGTGGTGTTTAATGTGGTTTTGGAGAATGAAATCATCAGTTGTTATAGCATCTACCTAACATTTCTGTGTGAGGTGCAAGTCACTGATTGACTTTGACTAGAGTAAAGTGACAGAACTTTAGGGTATGTCAGTTTCTGTCAGTCTGATCCAAAGTCAGTGTAATTGAAGTTCTGAAACTAGGCAGTGCTCTGTTGCTGTAGTGTCAGGAAGCTAGTCCAGATCTGAAATCCACTGAGAACTTACAGAATGATAGATTTAGCTGTCACACCTTTGGGACATACTTTTTTCAGAGCTCTGATCTGAGGGAGTTCTTGGCTATGTCACAGGACTGTGCAGAAAAAATAAAACTGAGGTTGGACAAAAGTGTTGCTTGTTTTTACATAAAAGCCTAATTGCTTTTATTTCTGTGTCGTCTTTTCACTGAAGTCTTTTTCTTAGAAAGGTAGAGATTTAGAAGCAACTTGGACTGTGACAGCAAAGTGACATTTCTCAGCAGATGCTGAAATGGTACAGTTTCTAGTTTGGTTATGCTGGACATTATTTGCTTTTTCTAGGCATAAATACCATTGTAGAGGATGTAATTGCAGTCCGGTTGACATCTCAGTGATCCACACTGGGATTATAACTTGAAGTGAGTACTCAGTTAATGTACTCATTCCTGGGGTGGAAAATGACTTTTTTAAAATGAGTTAGTTTCTGCCATAGTCCTACATAAAGAGTACTACTTTTCTGCAACATATATTTAGCCTCAGTGTAGGTTATGGACTCATGACAGCCTTAACAATATTACCTTGTTAATGCTTCAGCAATACCTCTGGCCCCCGAATCTGTGAGGTTTTGTCTGAAAAAGAGTAGAAAATGATATAATTTGCAAAATCCGATGTCTCGTCCTAAACCATTTTGGAGTTAGCTAGTTTTGAACTGTCCTTATTTGCTAGGAAGAGGGAGAGTCTTAGAGATCTGGTATAAAACAGATTCTGTCATTGTTGCTGCTCTTGATGGCAGCATATGTCAATCAATGTAAGTGTAGTCTCGTATATGCCAATCTGGTGTCTTCTGCTTTGTAGCAGCTCTGAATCATCATTGTCTAGACATCAATTAGAAGTTTTCTAAATGCTGTAAAATGTGCTTCAGATCTCTTGTCACATCAGCTTCTCACTGTCTGAACTTATCTCAGATTTCTTGATGTTGGATTGTCTCGTACTCCTTTTGGCAAATTATTCAAGCCATGTTTGAGAGAACATCTTATAAAGGTTGTAGAGAGACAGGCCTGTATAATAAGTATGTACCAGTTCAAGGTGTTGCTACTGGAAAGCTTCAGTGAAGCTTGGTTCAAGAATCTTAAATAATGTAACTGAGTTTTGTTTGGTTACCTGCAGTATCCTCTCTGCTTGCAGCTATTTCATCCTAAGCCTGCATCAATTAGAAAATAAAGAATAAATGCCTAATTAGTAGAACTATATAAGAAATATACCTGCTGTTACAGTGTCCTCACTAACATGTTCTTTACAACATACAAGACGGATTAGGAGATACAGACCTAATCTTTGTGTTCATCTCCCAGCATGAGAAAATGTTGAATAAGTTTTTGGGATTTTACTTAACCTGTTTAAGTAGAGATTTCTAGGGAAGAACAAAGAGTTGGCTATATGAAAACCATCTATTTAAATCTTCAGAAAGAGAGACTCTTGTATCTTTAACCTTTTTTTATCTTGGTTAAGAAAAGCAAGTGCTTCACATTTAACTAAATCTTGCCTTAATTTGGGCCAAAATTTTGCTTCTTAGCCCTGAAGGCAATTCTGCTAGTTCTGTTGTTTCAAATTTTGGGGCAGATAGTGCAGAATGAGATTATGATTCTTACATTTTCAGAACTATTAATTCTATATTCTTGCCAGTTTATTTTCATACTCTTATTACAGGGTTGGAGGACTAAGGAGAACGTTCATTAAGAACTAATTATGGTTGTGGGTTTGTTTTAATTGCAGGAGACAGAGTTACCATCAGAACTGAATAATGAAGGATACTGTGATTTTAACAGCAGGCCAAATGAGAACTCTTACTGCTATCAGCTCCTGCAAGAGCTCAACGAGCAGAGGAAGAAAGGCATTCTTTGTGATGTTAACATCGTGGTGAGCGGCAGGGTCTTCAGAGCTCACAAGAACATCCTGGTTGCAGGCAGCCGCTACTTTAAGACACTCTATTGCTTTACAAACAAAGAAAGCCGTAACCAAACCACTGTTACTTACTTAGATGTTGTTGCTGTTCAAGGATTTTCTGTCATCTTGGACTTCTTATATTCTGGGAACCTTGTGCTGACAAGCCAAAATGCCATTGAGGTGATGTCTGTGGCCAGCTACCTTCAGATGACAGAGGTTGTCCAGTCCTGCCGCAACTTCATTAAAGATGCCTTAAACATAAGTATAAAGTCGGAAGCTCCAGAGACCGTTGTGGTGGATTACAACAGAAGATCTGTTAGCAGGGATGGTTTGTCTCCAAGGGATCAGAAAGTTGCTAGCTTCTGGGCGACACGAAACCTTACCAACTTGGCAAGTAGCATAAAAACTGAGAATGATGGTTACTCGATTGATGAGGGCCAAATGGAGAGCTACCAAATGAATGACTGCAGCTGGGTCCAGGACAGCTCACCTGAAATGGCTGAGAATGAATCTCAAGGTGAGGGAAAAGTTTTCGTGTGGAATGACATGGGTGCCCAGGGACAATCAGCTCAAGAGCCTGGAAAAGCGAGAAGGAAAAACCAAACTGCAAAGAGATTTATTTATAATATACCACCCAATACTGAAGAGAACTCAGAAGATTGCTCGGGATTGCAACCATCGGCCCCCTATCCAGAAGATGATTTGTCATTTATTAAGGAAGAAGCAGGTAAATATTGTTTATTGTCAATCATGTCATTTGACTACTAAATTATTTAATAAAATACATGACAGCGTAACATTTGTAAGAGTAGGTTGGCTAGGATCTTCTGGCAAAGTCAGGACACCAACCAGGTTACTAAATCTGATCTTATTCTCCACCTTGGGGTACAGCAATGTATCTTTTTGGCTAGAGAAAGGAGTGACAGTGCTGTGCCATGCAGTATGTCATGTGCTGTTTGATGCTTGAGTTGTGGATCCTCACCAGGTGGTGGAAACTATAAATTTCATGCGTTTACATCTATGTTCATGTGTAGACATTATTAGGCACAAAATCAAGGGTAGTTAATGGTGTTAGCTGGGGGCATAAACAGAAAGGGCATTCAGCATTTCCTTCCCTACACTAGCAAAAGTGTTTTCTGGTAATCTTCCTGCCCGTAGTCTGTGCTTCAGTATTTGGTGTTCTTTCTCCTCTCCTGCTGGCTAGCTTTTTCTTTGCTCTGCAGGTTGAGTCCCCTGTTAAACAGTCTTTCAGTTGCTTGCTCTATGCCCAAGAAAAGGTGGAAGAGGGAGGAGTGGGGAATTGGAAGAATGACAGGAATGAGTTGTAGAGTAACCTGCAGGTTATACGGTAACTTTTTAGTTGTAGATTAAATGTCTTGTGGAGATGAAAAGCTACCAGAAATAATAGGCACTGGGAGTTAAACATGCATAAGAAAATGTCTTCTGGAGTAGATGTAAGACAATGCTGAGAAAAGAAAAAGAAATAATAGTAAATTCTTATGATGAAAGCTAAGGAGTGCATTGTCCCTTTGGTTGCTGAAAGGGAAAGAACGAGCTGCTTCTATTACTCTGTGATGTGTTGATGGGGGATAACCAACCCCAGCTGTGGTTATGAGATGTCTCATTACATGCAAAGTGAGTTGCTGCATCCTTGATGATGATTTTGGGTTGTCTGGTGTTTCTGTGAGAGGAAAGAAATACCTTAGATAGAGTAGAAGGGAAGCCTTTTTAAGAACTTACCCCTAAGCCACTATCTTGACTTCCATAGCAAATGGACTTTCCAGTTGGGTACTGCTAGATAGGTATTCGATGATCAGTAATAAAAGCTTTCTGAGCTATCTGCTGTCTTGTCCCAGTAAAGCAAATATGTTCAGTGGCTCCTTGCCAAATGTGAGTTTTCCTACAGGTATTGCTAAGGATTTGTCAATTTCTCCTTCCTCTCACCCTGAGTTTCCAGTGAGTTTAACACCTTCCCTGTAGAAGTAGCACTTTGAGCTGCAAAAAACTCCAAGAAGTTGAGGTGGATTTTAAATTGCATGTACCATCTTACTTCATTTGCTTACCCTTACTAAAGCTTTCAAGCCTTCTCCGGTTTTAGCTATATTAATGAAAATAGCTGTGTTTCTTCACAATTAATGTTGCTGCCTGTCTTACCGTTTTCTCTGCTAGTTGATAATCTGCTAAAAACAGTCTTCAGTGTTTGCAGCTATGGTGCATCCTACAATTAACCATTTACCACGGTGGAAAAGTGCAGTCAGTCTGCATCTCTTAAGATCTAGTTCATAATAAAAGCTCAGTGGTTCTAATTCATCATATTCTTAATGTTTGTTCAGAGGGGTTTTATACATTTTTATCACTTTTGGAATTTTTTTCATTTGTGTCTGTTTTTTTGAAGTACAGGCTCCTCGGGCTTCACAGCACAGCAGTGAAATACTGAAATATTGCTTATGCTTTCTAGAGCTGACTGTGTTGGTTCTTAAGGAGACTTGTGTGCTATATCCCAATAAATTTATGAAGCTACCACCAGGTTATTTGTTACTGTGATTTTCAGGCTAGATAGTGTCTCCAGCCACAGAAGTTAGCAGTGTTATTTCTTCAGCTAGCTTTCCTCCTGCATCTCAAAGATGTAGCTCAGTCAGATCTGATTAATTTTATCACATGCTGAGCAGTGAAAATGTTTTTACTGCAGCTATTTCAGATCCTTTTGGATTGTAGTTCATTTTCAGAGTAGTGTGGAGCTTTTTTAAACTTTTAAAAAGCTTTTTTCCAGATAGTAATTACCCTAGAAAGTCAACTCTTGTTTTTATCCAGAGTCTACTTACCTCCTACATGCTTGTCTTCACATGGCTGTCCAATCCCATATGATATTTATGAAGCTAAAGGACTTCTGAAAATAGCCTTTATCCCTTCACTGACATATGGTACAGAAAAACAATGTTAGGTTTCTTATTTAAGCTGTAGATTTGCTGTGTTGGTAGGCCTGTTCCAGTTCATTTATACCACCATCGCTCCCTGTGAGAGCACTCTTGTGCTAGGGTGACTGCCAGGTAAGAATTTATGGCAGCATAAATTGATGCTTTGCTGTTTTAGTTACTCGGGGCTTACAAGTCTTAGTGTGTGTGTCCGTTTGGGATCGGTTTGTTTGTTTAAATTTGAGGTTTATCCAGGTCATCCTCAGTGTTAGTAGCCAAGTGGCATGTAGCTTGACTAAAAGCTGTTACCTTCAGGTTCTCTGACCTTGCTGAGTTGTTTTGTTTAGTTGCTAGGTTTGCTGCTCAACTATTTATTCTCTGTGTACATTCTGGATTTCTTGTGTACAGAACTTGGAGTTGTGTTTTGGGGTGGAGGAGAGAGGCAGGCAGCATTTCTTACTTGTGCTGTTTTCTGGCAAATATCAATAAATATATCCAAGCAAAAATGTGTTGATAGTGTAGGAAGTTTCTATTTCTAGATGTGAAATACTATTAGCATAGCAAGCTTATGCTATGCATTTACCATAAAGCTCATGTAGTACTTGAAGCACGCATGTTGGTAGGAGTACAGCTTTAGCTTCACTTCAACTGCGAGACTTCACTGGTGCTGCTCTGTCAGTTCTATGCTTTATCCTGGAAGCAGTGGAGAGGGGAGTTAGCAAGATCAGATTTACCTGTTTTACTGTAAAAACATAGCCACAATTGCAGAACTTGAGTCACTTCTGGATATTCCCAGAGCTGGGGGAGAGGTGGGGATGAGTTCCAGAGGACCTTTTGAAAAACATGATCTTTAAAGCCAGAAAAAAAAAACCCTTCTTATGCAGCAGTTGTCTTCCATGGTCAGGCCATGTGTATGAACAGTACAAGCTGGGTCATACAGCTTTGTTCTACAGTCACTGTACTAAAGAGCTAGCAAGAAAATGGGAGCAAAAAATAATGCAAAGACAATGATTTTGGTGATCAGAGTATCATAGAATGGTTAGTGTTTTCTACTGTACTGACAAGTCTTAATCCTAAATGCAAGTCAGTCTCTAGGAGATTGATGCAGCTTTCCAGGTGTGCCTCTCCTTGAAAATCCTACTTGTATTAACACTTTAACTATAAAACTTGAGGAAAAGGGCATGTCAAATGTTTATATTAGAAAGTCTTTGACTTATCTCTCTCATATTTTGAGAAAGCCCTTGAGGTACACCCTTAAATTGTCTTCTTTGGATAGTTCTGCCTCCATAGTCAAGGCAAGAAACCACTTTTTTCATGAATGGGAAATAGTAGAAATTAAAGAGCCATTGGGAGGAGTACATAGAGTGTGAGTAAGATTGTACTGGCAAAATGTCTTGTCTGAGCCAGATGCTGCAAGAGGTGGTAGAGAATTAATGTGCTTTGATGTCCTTTCAGAAGCAAGGTTAAAGATGTGAGTAATACTCTGGGAACAAATGGAGTGTACAACATAATTTATTTCCCTTGCCTTCCAGTATCAGTCATGGCAGTGCTGGTTTTTAATGCCATGTTACCTAAACTAGCTCCCTAATAGCAATGCAGATTATCTCAGTAGATTGCCACTGATCTCTTCACAGTCCTTGAAAGCTATGGCCTATACTTACCCTGTCTACTTTATGGGGTTTTTTTAATCAATCTGAATGAGCAGTCTCCCTCAGTGCACCCTACATCCATATTCCTTTCTAGAATCATCTATTCAATGGCTTCTATCCTGTATTTTCTGATTAATCTCCTTGATCATTCCCTACTCAGTAATGTCTCCTTCCCAAACAATTGGCATATTTCTGGCTAGAGATGTTTCTGCTCAGATGTGTTCTCTTTCTGGTGATACTCCCCTACCTCTTGCCTAAAAAACTGAAAATCAGTATGTCTAACTTCTGGTTATCCTTTTTCCTGAGAACAAGCAGGGCAGAACTTAAAATCCTTCCATAATGTTTTTGTTAGATGTGTAAAAAAAGCCTATGCAGCCACTTCATTGTGTTTTAGACTGTCTATATCTGCTCTAATTGACATCTTGAGAATTTTGGTGCTGATAATCAATCAGTTTATTTGTTCTTTTTTATTATTTTATATTTTATTAATTTTTTTAAAGATGCTGTTTATATTTCCCCCTTGAACACGTCACCCCTAGCCTACCAGTACAAATGCGTAGATAGTTGCTCTCACTCTCCTATCAAAATGATCTGGGTTTAAGCTGACCGTACAAGTTAGATGATCACTGTATCTGCAGTTTTGCAAGCAGGTTTCAGTGGTCAGTGGTCTGGGTGGGAGAGGATTTTAGGAGCTACAGGGATCCATAAGATCTTACGCTTGGCTCAGCTACAGTCACCAGTTTATCTGACTGTAGGCTACATGCCCACCTGGGGAAACTAGGAGAGGCTAGGTATTGCACTTCCATTTTCCAGTCTATATGGAATTCATGTCTGTCTTCTATGGATGAGCCATTAGACATGAAGAACGCCCTTTTTTGTCGTTTTGTTTTGAACACATTATGTGTGTGCTTAATCTAGAAAGCAATTTTCTAAGTCAACAAATTATTTTAAGAACAAGCATTAGGTTTAATTATTACCTACTTAGTCCTGTACTGTGCAGAGACTGAAGTGCCTGTAGCAACCTTTTATCTCTTGTGGTATCTCTGCTGGCATTCTTTCATGTTCTAGCAGGTCTTGTCTTCAAGATTGGAGGTAGAGAGATTTAGTAGCTATTATCTACACTAGACTACTGCTTTTAAGTCTCTTTGGCTCTATTCCAAGTCTTAAGCTAAGATCTAGACCTGTGCAGGGATTTGAGCTCCTAACTTCCCTCAAAATTCAGTACCAGCTGTGAGCATAAATGTTCCTAATGAAATTGACTTTGTGTTTTGTTAGATCCAGAAGTAATCAGTTTGGTATAACTCCTACTTGTAGTCAGTCTTTGATGCATACTTACTTTGAAAGAGGCAATACTGTGTAGCTTCTACACAGCATATATGTTAAATCTGGGAGGAATAATTGCCTGTTCTGTTGATCTTACAGATATTCTTCTCATAAGGGGGTGAAAAAAATGATGAAAATATTTTCATGATTGATCTCCCAGTGGTCAGCTAAAGATAGGACAACTCTATTAGAGGAAAAACCTATAAAAAAAGTAGCTAATATTTTTTAACACATTACAGGAGGGTTTTTTTCTCTGCTAGATCCTGAAGTCTGCTTTAATTCAGAGGCTTTTAGCCTTGAGATCAAGCAGTCTTTGCTCTTGCCCACAACTGCTTCCTCAGTAATCCTTTTTTGTGTATTACAGAAGGAAATTTTACTGCTCACCTCAAAGGAATGTGTAGTTGGCATGTCTATAGGGTATCTGTGTTGTGTTCCTTGAACTGCTCTGAGCTGCTGTTGCTGAAGTCCATAGTTCCACATTGGTGTAAGGAGCTCTCTCCTCTTTTAGACTTAACAGTAGCTATCAGAATCAGGAATTACTCACTCACTCCCTTGTTTCTTAAAGGAGAGGAAGATTTATTCCCTTCCCTTCCTCCTTCTTTCTTTATATACTTAAGTAGCTAGGTGGGTGAGCTAAAGTACTGGAATTTCTCTTCCTTTCTCCATTCAAGCTCTGCTTTGTAAAAGCTCAGGTGGAATACCTAGTTTGGCAGTGGTGATACAGCTTTGCCTATCATTTGCCTTTGTCTAAAGGATAGGATAGAGCTGCAAGCTTCCTATTTGTTAATTGATTTCCTTTTGAACTGTGGCTTTATGTTGCAGATGAAACCCCTGCTGCCAGCTGTAACACAGCCTGAGCAGTAAATGCAGTAAATGAAACTCCTGTATTTACACTCTGCTGTGAGGATTTGTAGTCTGTACTTTGCTCCAGTAAAACTAGACCTTGTGTTTCAGTGTGGAGCTAACCACTAGCTGCATGAAGTGTTCTAATTTACACTGAGAGAATTTCCTATCACAGAAGACTCCTCAGAATGAGCAGTATAGGGACAAAGGAGAAAGTGTTTGGGCTATTAAAATGTACAGTCTCAGCCTTGAAAATAGAAATGTACCTATTTGCTGTGAAACCTTCACAAGACTGTTCCCAACAGTGACACTGGGAATGCACCATGAGGAGCTGAGCACCAGCCAAACAAATAAAAGGAAATGTGCCAGTTTCCACTGCAGTTTGTTTAGTTAACAGCTGTCTGCCTGTGAGGGAAGGAATGGATTCCTGACTTCATGTTTTCCAGCACACTCCTGTCTTTGAAACTGGGGGGAAGATTGATTTTTTTTTTTTCACTCTTGCCAGAAGAGTCTTTGCCCCACAAATAGATTTTGTCAAATGCCTAGTACAGCTTTCTTGTGTGCTATTTATATTTCTGTGCCCTGTGACTCCATATTCACTCACACAATTCTTGTTACAAAAATACAGAATTAAACGAGCAAGGATCGTTTTTACTTCTGAATTATTTTGTTCCTTTAAAAAGGGGAGGAAAGCTAGAAAGAGCATGCAAACTGCATGAAGGGCATGTCTGTATACCAAATGCAAATATGCAAAGTAGTTTTTTTAAACTGGTATATTCCAAGTAATTATGGTCTTCTCTTGACTTGATGTGGTTAGAGAGTGATGATTATTCAAAAAAGGATTTAGACATAGCTGTAGGATACTTCATATAAATAAAAAGGTTTTCAAGCACTTTGCCTACTAGTGAGATATTTTAAGGCAATAAAGAAAACCATACCTCCAGCAGAAAATGTTTTCTTTTGTAACAACTAGGCTGCCTGTGGTAGACCAGATGAAGTCACTGCACAAAGCAGTTGTAACCAAAATCCAGTGGAAAACTTTTGAGCCCTATCTTGATGATAGTGAGGGAATAAATGTCCTTACCATAAAAATTGCTGTAGTATGAAAAAGTCTGTGAATTTTTCTCAGGATGGGGAGAAGAAATGGTGCCATAGTAGTTCAAAGGTCTGATTTCATTGAAATTAGGAATGCAGTTATGTTTTCATTTAAGTATTGAAGCTAGGTGAAAAAGGATTATCATTACTATTTTATGGTTGGAAACTCTTTTGTCATGGTTTAAAAAGGATAAATATTTTGTTAAACAATGTGATGGACTAGAACCTGGAAAGCTAAAGTAAGACTGTGTCTGTAATAGGTTCTTCAAGTGACTTCAAGTATGGACTGCTGCCAGGTACTTCAAGTGACTTCAAGTATGGACTGCTGCCGGGGACTTCAAATGACTTCAAATATGGACTGCTGCCGGGCACTTCAAGTGACTTCAAGTATGGACTGCTGCCAGAATCCTGGCCTAAAGAAACTTGGGAAAATGGCAAGTATCTCTGATGGAGAGGAGGTTCTGTTTTGCCTCTGAGGGGTATTCTTTATCTGCTGTGTCATTGGTAGCAATAGTTGATTGGTTTGTGTAGAGATTTCTAAGATGGTTTACGTAATATTCTTCCATATTGTTTGCCGTTCTTGATAATGTAAAGGAGTAGTTCCTTGGAGGGAGAAAAAGGAATTCAAATGTATGGAAAAGTAACAACAGAACATGATTTATATCAGCTTCTGTATTGTGCCTGAATATGAAGATATTTCAGGTCTTTAATGATCTGATAGCATCACCCCCTTAGCAGCTAATTAGAGGTAGACTTTTAAATTGAACACTTGGATGATGAAGATACAATGCTAAATATAATTTTAGAAGATCTCAGAGCTTACTTCTCAGTATTAAAAATAAAAACTTCATTGCAATAAAGGTTTTGCATTCAATGCAGCCATAACTGAAGCCCTCTTCAGTCAAACCTGTGTGTTATAGTCTACCCTTTCACAGCTTATGTGACTTTCTTAATAGTGTAAGCAAGCAATTTTCTGTAATTATTTTTCTGTCTGAAAACATACCCCAAAACACACCACATCTAAAATAATAATTGCTAGATCCTTAAAACACATGAAGACTTCAGTAAAAAGAGGATCTTATGGCCTGGTCATAGTAATGCCTATCTCTTCTCTGTAACTTTGAGCTATTACTGGGATGTGGTTTATGATTTACTTTAAATACTGTCATTTTTACAGTGGAAGAAATTGGGTCATCAGAAAGTGAGATTCAGTAGCAGGCAAGAGGTTAAAACCCAGCTCATAGGCCTGCCTGTTCCCAAATCATTAAATTGCCATATTAATCTTCCAGCTCTGATGTTTGCATGTCTGTCATACCCCTGTTGATGTGTAAAAGACTGTGATTTAAAACCTTTTTTTGAACTGTTGGGGTTTTCTTTCACGTGAGCCATTATGTGCCATAATGTTGATATGCAGCTTGCATGAGTGCTTCAATATACCAAGGCAAACTTCTGAATATTAAGAGGGTTTAACTTCTATGTTACGATGGATTTTAAAGCTGGGAGAAGGCATCTTAGATCTAGGCATGCAGGCCCATGAATATGACACACAATTACTTTTGCTTGCTTCCTGCCAGCAGGAACATTAGAAATCATGTAGCTTTAGCCAGTGTTTTTTGGATGCTTCTAGATGATGATTATGTTCATGAATGATCTCACCCATAGTAAGTTGAGTCAGTGCCCTGTTCCCAAAATAATCCCTTTATCCACAAGTGGCCTTCTTCAGAGCTGCCACACCATCCTGGGCTTTTCTGCCTCACGCAGGAGTCAGTAGCTATTTGCACGTATCCTTTGAGCAGGTTGTTATATCCTTGGTCCAAGGAGATGTAAATGGTTCCCTTCTATCATAAGGAAGAAATGGGATATTACTACTTACAGGATTTTTTTTCTACTGTCTTCATTTTTTCCTACTGTTAGACCAAAATAGACTTTGGTTAGTGAATAGCTAAGATCTGAACCAATAACTTCCCTTTTTAGCTATTTCAGAATTATGCTGCCTCTTACTGTCCTACTCCTTCTGTCAATATTTGGTCTTGCTTAGTTATACTTTATTTTCTTAAATTTATTTGTAGAGTCAGATCTTGGCAGGCAGTTCTGCCCATACTTCTAAGTAGAATATTGGGAGAGAGGATTAGAAATATCTACAAGCTGCAGAGCTGAAGTATTTTCTGGTACAGGTGACCTCTAGAAAATGGAATACTGCTAAGTTGTAATAAGAAATTACAAAAATAAGAAATAAGACTTCTTTTTCAAGTGTTGATCTGTACTTGTGTAGCAAAAGTTCCTTGGTTACAAGTATTTTTCTAGCAAAATTATACATGTAGAACCTACCAGTACTTGTTTTTTTTTCAGGCAGGCATTGTCCTGGTTTAGCTGATGAAAAGTCATGTGGGTGATTTATTGTTTTGGCATCTGTGTGTTTTTGTGCACTAGGCTGACCATGCTGAAATAGGTTTTTTGTTTCATTATCTATTTCTCCTGGTGGCTTCTTTTCTTGTAGGAGATTCCTCTGCATTAATCATGAACAAGCTGAAGTGTCCACACTGTAATTACGTAGCCAAATACAGAAGAACACTAAAGAGACACTTGCTCATTCACACAGGAGTGAGATCTTTCAGTTGTGACATCTGTGGGAAGCTCTTCACTCGAAGAGAGCATGTAAAGAGACATTCCTTGGTAGGTAACTCCAGGTGTGGTGGTCTATGTGTGCACAGGTAGAAGTGGAGGGTTATTTTTCATATGTTCCACCTCTCTCCTCTCCTGAGACCCCCTCCTGAGGTAGAACTCTCCCTCCTACCCTGCAGAGGAATGGGGAAATTGGGGGAGCAGGACCTCAGTCTAGTTCGGGTCACAATGGTAGCAATCCATCCTCTTCAGGGGAAAACCCCATTCCTGTCCTTCCCTTTCTCTGAGCAGTGTGGTATCTTTTGGAAGAGTTCAAAAAATGAATTTCTGTGTTAGTAATTACTAACAGTTGTCTAGTTCTATATGCAAATGTAACCTGATCCGCGGATTTTCAGCTATTGCTATTTCTCTTCCATAGGTGCATAAAAAGGATAAGAAGTACAAATGCATGGTGTGTAAGAAGATCTTCATGCTAGCAGCCAGCGTTGGGATAAGACATGGATCACGGCGTTACGGAGTCTGTGTAGACTGTGCAGACAAATCTCAGCCTGGAGGACAAGAGGGAGCAGACCAGGTGCAGGACACGGATTTCCCTAGAGATGAAGAATACGAGGAGAACGAAGTGGGAGAAGGTGATGAGGAGCTTGGTGATGATGCAGAAGAACAGAATGAGCAGTCTCGATGGGATGAGTCTGGGGAAGTCTGTATGCCTTTAGATGACTGACACAGCCTATGGCTGCAGGGTGCCACAGATGGACACTGGATGGATTGACTCTTGGAATTTTGGGATTGAAGGCTTGCAAAATATGGTACAGGCTGGATGGTAGTTATGTTGCTGTGAAAAATGTAGGGTCTAAGCCTTATAGCAAAAAAGGATTATTAATTTTTTTATGATATTTGCACAGGACTGTACAGCATACAACCATTTGGTTGAATTATACAGAGTCCTCACATCTACAGGCAGTTATCAAAAGAAAAATGTATTTTTTATTATTTATAGGCTATAGCTACTTGGGTCCTATTCAGACATAGTAGTAACTGTACTTATGTTACACATTCATGTACCTGCTAACATGAATGAAGAAAATTGCTACTTGCTATGGAAATACAAAGACAGCTTTCCCAAATCCACTGGTACCTTCAGTGAACCAGTGAAGCTTGTTTGGGCTGGTGGCTCTTGTATCCACAAGCATGTCTTTGCCATACAAACCTTACCTCTCCCATACTCCAATAGGTGAAACCCAATCATTTAAATATGCATCACAGATAATGCTAGCACCCTATTGAAATTTGTTTTGAAAACTTCTGGCTCTATGCTGGCAGATGGTATAGGTGATAAGCACTGGAGAAGTTAATGGCATTAATTTAGTGTCTTGTTTCTTCACAGTTTTGAATTTTCAATAAGGAGGTTATTGATTCCTCAGTTCCAAAATGATCTTGCAGAAGAAGTGACCAATAATGAAACTAGACTGATCAGAGCATGGTAGCTCTTCTGCCACTTACTCAAAAGAGAGAGTCATGCTAAAAGGTATCTAATGTAATGTTTTCTTCCTCTTCTAAGGCCCCCTTTCTCCCAAACATTTTGACCTTCCTGGCATACACTTCAGTCCCACAGAATAAAAACACAAGGAATGGAGAAAGTGTCATATTAAAGAACCTTTTTGGTTGCTGATTTCTTGTCCGGTTTTTGGCTAGTTTGTGGTGTGAATCGACACTAGGCTGTTGTGTCCATCATTCATTCATCAGTAAAATGAACACAAACTATTTTTTATTCTTTTGTACTGAATGGCTTGTTGCTAGTGTTTAATATAAACCAATGACATTGAACTGATTTAATTGATTCTCTGGATTTTTTCCCCCCCTAAAACAAAGTCCAAATCTAAACAGTGCTCTTTGAGGGTTTTTCCTTTTCAGGATGATAGTCCTTACACTCTTTATTTCAAATTTTCTATGAGTCATCCAAACTTAAACTTTTGTAGCCATGTGGACTTTTTTCCTAAGCTTGTAAGATTGTACCAATGATTTCAGACCTCTTTCTTAGGGAGGGGAGGGCTTCCCACCTTCATCCTGACCTCCTCCGTGTTGTTAAAACAAACAAATTTAGGCAATCACTGGAACAATCTATCGGATGTGCTGTTAAGTCCCAAGGAGTAAACCTGCAGAGCAGTGATCAGTACACATAGCTAGGCCAGTGTGACAGTACTGTATAAAAACAATTGAGGCTCACCATATTTTCCAGCTTTGTTTAATTTTAAAATGAGTATATTTTTTCCTGTATCAGGTAACTAAATTATGGTAGTTGTGTGGATAACTCTGAGCTATGCTTTGATGGACAGACCCTTACTGGTGCTCCACCTGATCCTAGTTGGTATGTATTGAAAAAGAGAAGCTTGACTGTTGTCCTTGCTAGCAGCAGAACAGTAACATCATATTAAGACACTGTTTTTGCTGATTGAAGCTGAGATGTTTGAATAACAGTTATATGGGAATTAATTTTTTTTTATCTTCCACTTGTTTCATTGGAATTTTCCACATCATTGTAAACCTGACAGAAGGTTTTTGGGGAGGGTGGGGTGCCTTTTTTTACACTGAAAAAAGTACATCTTATTCTCATTGTTCTAGACTGACATGAGTCGTGTAATTCTGGTGGGGTCCAAAGTAGAAATTAGTTGGGCAAAGATGATATGAATGACAAAGTATTTTAAACATTAAAGTAATGTTCTGCTTTGTTAATATGTAAGTATAGCATAAAGATTTTCCCTTCCCATTTATCCCCTTTAAAACCATAGTTTACAATTGGTAGATCTGTCTATATATATAAATATATATATATATCTCTGAAATTCACCTAAATCTGCTTTATTAGAATACTGCTCACTTAATGCTTAGAAACTGGACCTGGCTCTACATTCTCAATGTATTTTCCTTTTGTTTTGTTTTGATTTGGTTTTTTCCCCCCAGGTATGAACTTACTTTCTTGGAACTGAATCTTCTTTTACTACTTAAATCATTTATGTATATCTGGTAAATTATGACCAAATTTGTTGTTAGACTGCATACAGTAAATTGAAATATACACTTGGTACACTACAGAATTGTTGTGCTTTTATTCTGGTTATCTTTGGAAAAGCAGGCTTTCACAGAAATTAGTGTTATTTATAAATAGTTATTATTCCTTGGCCTTAGTATGCTGTTGCATTGTGACAGTCATTGTTTCCTTGGTAATACTCAATTCCCTGCTTTTTAGCAGTTGATGTAGTTGGCTTTGGTAGGGTTGGAGGGAGAGGGATGATCCTAGTTCGGTCGACATCCACTCTGCTTGTGTTGGAGAACCAGAGACATTGTTGTGATGCTGTGTGCAGTCTGAATTTTCTGAGCTGTGTATTCAGAAGTTCTTTTGAATATATTACTTTGATTGGGGAGGTCTAAATTAGTATATTTCTTACGAATTACCTTAAAAGGCAGAGCTGAAGTTTCTTGACTGTTACAAAAAGTAGGAAGAGACGTCAGTTTGTACCAGAAATCATCTTCCCCTTAGGAAAGGCTTGGAGCTATGCTGTAGTAACAGGGCAGTGACTTTTAGTTTGTCTGGGTTTGGGTTTTACTGATGTGTCTTTGTTTTGAGGTGTGGGTTTTGTTGTTGTTTGGGTTGGGTTTTTTTTCCCTTTTTAAAAGAAGAAAGTCTAATGCCATTAAATTATCTTCCTTCTCAAATTAAGAAATAGCCAGTTTTGCATTTTCTCTTCTCAAACCAAATGTCTGAGGTTTGCTGATTTGGAGCCGTGTCACACAAGTATTTCTATGAAGGGAGTCACATACGTTATAAAACCAGATGAACACAAGAGTTCTGCTGTTGGGGTTCTCCCCTTTTAGGGCATTTTGTTTGCTTTCTAGTCTTTCCAAGCAGTGGATTGTTAGAAATAGAGAGCTTATTCTGGCAGAGGGCTGTGGTGCAGAGACAGTAAGTGAACTCCCTTGGATTGGAAGTGCCTGTCTATAAGGCAGACAGACAATGTCAAATGTGTTTATCTTTTGCCAGTTTTACTACTACTACATGTCTCTCTTCCTCCTGAAAAGAGTTATCAGGTGAAGAAAAGTTTGGGGCCAGGACACCAGCATGTGGGTCACAGCAGTAATGCTGTTAGTAGAAGATGCTTCCTTTGCCTGGCTTTAGGTTGGTAAGGCTTTTAATAGGATTTGCTTTAATGAGGCCAATCTCTGTGATTTGCTGGCTTTAAATTTTGTTTCACTTGACTTTTCCTGTTCTTACCAGCCCTTAGCACAAGTCTCTCACCTATTCTAAAGTATTTCTGTAGTCTGCTGACTCCACACAGAGGCAGAGTTCTCTTTGTAAGAACTGTGCCTTATTTGGCTGTTCCTGTCTTGTATTTAAACGGCTTTGGAGACTAATAACAGAAGTTAAAGCAAGATAATGACACCACCAGCAGCCTGAAAAACTTGTGAAGAAGGAAAAAAGTGTTGAATGCTATGTAATCAGAAAAAGGCTTTTGGATTGGAGTTGTTAAAATCCCTCTGGTTTGCTGCTTGAATGTTTCAGACGTTTCACTGTGTTTCTCTCTAGCACAATTTGGTAACAACCTTTTGATGAGGAAACTGCCAGATGCCCAGTTCTGAATTTATTCAGTGTCTCCAGAATTGTTCAGGCTCTGCAGCAGCAGTGCCACTGAGCAGTTTTGTGTACATGTGTTACTCTATACCCTTCTGTTGGCATGCCTTTTCTGTTATTTTTTATTTGATAAACGTTTGTTCCTTAGAACTGAGATTTGCCTTTTTTGTTTTGATAACACATTGCTGTGTTTCACTAAAATGTATGGTAAAGGTACACAAGTAGAGACAGATTTCTTTGGATGGATGAGTATTAACATACAATCAATTGCTGCAAATGACTTATTTTCTGCTGCTGACATAGAATAGAATTGGTAGAAAATAGCTTTAGACTCAGTGTAGTGCATGCCAGGATCCCCTCAGGAATGCAGTGGTACTGTGTGCACCCAAAACATTTGCCTTTTTGTTTTGTACCCTCTCCTGCCCAACCAACCTGAGGTGTTTGGGAAAAGTGCTTTGGCTGGAGGTGTTTGAGCTGATCCTTTGGCTTCCGTTATCTTCCTAAATGAGGGGTTATTTTTTGAAGGCAGGTTCCTTCAGCTAAAAAAAAATAATCAGCCATTTGTTAGTTCTTCCAGGGATTGAAAAATTCAAAACTTTTTGTTCTAGGGCAAACTTTTAGGTTCTGTGTTCTAGATAGTTAAGTCTACTTACGCATCTTGACTTGCATACTAGGGGGTTCTGAAACCAAGGCCTCTTTCTGCTGAGCTTTTTCTGTTAGCTGGCTTTGCACAGCCTGCTGCCAGCTATGGAGGTAAAGCATTGGTTTGGGGAAAGCCTGGAAAAAAACTTGAAGGCCATTGGACAAACTGCTGCATTACCTTTAAAACAACCTGAACTGTTTCTCAGACTTCTTTTAAGACTTGCATTTATTTCCAGCTTGTTAATTACGTGCTAGATAGTAATGTGATGGGGTTTTGTTAAATTTGTGTAAACTATTTCTGGTTGTCTTAAGTATGTTAGGAAAAGAGCTTTGGATTTCACAGAGTAGTGTTAACTTTGTAGCTATAAAGGAGCAGCAGGAAGAGAAATCTGTTAAAGTTCAGCAAAGCTAATCAAATTAGATAAGAATTAACACTGGGACAGCAAGCAGTTTCAGAAGATGAACTGCAAAGTTTGGGGGAGGAGGATCATGAAAAAAACTAATGCTGAATGAAATGGTCTCTAGCAGCTCTTTAAATGGACCTGAAGTCTAGCTGCATTCAGCAAGGCCAGGAAAAGATGCTTATCTGTGCAACATCAGCTCAACCTTGCTGCAGTAAAAGCCTTAACTCTTGAAATAGTTTGTACCTGAAGTTTGTTGTGAGGTCTGTCATTTAAAGCAGTCAGCCTCTTTCTAGCCCTTTAACTTAACAATGCCTACGGGATTTCCAATTGGAAAATCTTGACTGCTGAGGTCCTAGGATATAATATTATCTCTATGCATTTTTGTACTCTTTCTCAGAAATGGAGGTAATGGGAAAGGAGCAGGGAGTGGGAGGGTTTATCTTTAACCTCTGAGTAACTGGAATTTGGGAGGATGTTTGCTTTTAAACCTTACTGAGACTTGATGTGCCAAGATATTTATAAACTGCATGGGATAGATAACATTACTCTGTCTTTGCAAAAATCACGATTGCCATGATATTTTTTCAAAGTTACTGGAGTTGTAATCTCAAAGTCATCTTTACTGTCACACCTCTAACATAATTGACAACTTGAGAGGATCTAGTCACTTCTTAGGAATAGCAAGGTAGGAACACATCATATTCACAATATGTTTTGCTCCATCTGTGTCTTTCCCCAGGTAGATTGATGTCTTTTTGCTGAGATACTTCACAAAGCTTTCCTGAAGCACTGAGAAAAAGGCTGTTCAGGAGCCTGTGTACTGGAGTGTCTGTGTGACTCTAGTGTTCCACCAGAATTATTGCAAGTTCCTCCTCTGATGTAGGTTAAGAAAAGAATCTAAAACTGAATGTGGTTTGAAGTTACCACATCAAATGATAGTGTATTCATTGTGAGGGATGATGACTCATTTCTTTATCATCACAGGCTAAAAGTCTGAAATAACTGTTCTCTGAGAAACACTTCTACCTGTTGGTCTTGCACCAGCTATGTGGTGGTTCGTTTCCCTCCTCTTCCCAGGCTGGAATGCTTCCACTGAGCTTGCAGTTCTTTACTTCTGTTAGATCTCTCGATCCTTGCTGTGTCCCCATAGATCCATGGACTTCCTTGCTGGAGATAGACAAACTCAGGAATGGAGTTCTGTAGGGAGAACCCCCAATGGAATTAGAGAGCTGTTTGCTCAGTGTGAGTTGATAGCTGCAAAACACACTTGATTTTTCTCAGTTTGATCATTATTAAGAATTAAACAATGGAAAAAAAAATCGTAAGTATCTTCTGCTGGGCTAGGTTGGGTTTTGGTGGTGCTGCCTTGCTTTTTCTGATGTTAATGAAGATGATTGGCTTTCCCCACACCTACTGAAGGTAGAACAGTTACAGTAAATACTTAAAGTGAATGCATTGTGAATATAGGGCTGCAAATTTGGTATATCCGAAAGACTGCTAACATGCCAGAATACTTAATAAAGTATATGTAAGCAAATAAACAGTGGGGTTTTACTTTGGATTTGGTGCCACCCTTAAGACTTCTTAGGTGAAATCCCTTAAAATACAGTTTGGGGGGATTTTATGTAGCCAGTGTTTGGAACTCTGTTGCACTAACTGTAAATTCCTGCATGTCATTTGTATTTCTGCAACTTGCTCTCAGGCTGTCAAAGCAACCTGTTTACTGTCAACAAGTACCAAGCTGATCACTGGACAGCCTGCCAGTCACAGCTGAAGAATAGCAGGAAACAACAGAAAATACCCTAGGAGAGGGAACCCTCAGCTTGGGCCCAGCAGGGAGGAGGACCCCTGCTTTTGAGAATTCTTTTCACAGTAGAAGCGCCTGGAATTAGATTTATGTACTTTGGAAAGCAGGAGGACTGACTCAGCCCTGCTGGAATTTGAACTTTTGTGCTAGGGCACCTAGATGATTTCTAGTCTGAGCTTAGACTGCATCCCTTTTAAACACTATGTAACAGCTTTGTTAATAGGTTGTAGCATTGAGTCTGCAACCTGCTTGTTGCTGTGGGAACGTCGGCATTTATTTCTAAACTGAACTTACATTACCAACTTAACGTTTACTTTTTTTAAAGAGCATTCGAGAATCCACTGCTTGACACCCTGGGTATAGTCAGTGTTTAATGCAATTCAGAGATAAAAGATAAGCCATGCAGTAGCTTTTCACATGCAGCAAGGCCTTTGTCATTCATCCTGCAGCTGTTCCCTCAGATGAACAAGCTTTAGCTCAGGTTGCCTGCCTTTGTTCCTGCGGGGAGGCTAGCTCACAATTTCGCTTTGAAATGCAGCTCTCTCTCCACCTCTCCCAGCTGTTTTTCCTGTACCAGATCAAACACCAAACTCCTAATGCCATGTTGAGCTTCAGCATGTAGTGTGAAACTTGGGATGTTTTACATTTTACATAACCTCTTAAAAAAAAAAAAGCTCCAATTAGATTAGATATGAGGAAAAAATTCTTCACCAAAAAGCACTGTTGTAAAACAGTGGCCCAGGCTGCCCAGGGAAGTGGCAGAGTCCCTGGAGGTGTTTAGAAGACCTATGCTTGGGAATATTGTTTAATGGTTCACTTGGCTGTTCTGGGGTAATGGTTGGATTCCATCTGAAAGGGTATTTCCAACCTAAATATTGTCATTCTGTGATTTTACCTTTCTGTATTCGGAATGGCCAAAGCAATATCTTATTAATGCATTTAATATCAGTGTAGTATCACCTTTGCCCCAAAGCAACCTGTGGTGGTTACATGCCAAAGTGTGTGTTCTCAAGCACCACAATAATGATGAATAAAACATGATCCAAAAGGCAGTTGCATTGAAGGAGTGCAGGAGATCTCTGGGACAAGTGGAAAAGATCAAGGTATCCCTAAAAGCTGAAGCTCCTGGTATGCAAACATTGCCAGGCAGCCTTTTGACTTGAAAAGCTTTTCTGAAAGCATGGTGGTGTCCTTGTTTGCTCTTTGCTAAGCAGCAATGCTTGTCCTCTGCTGTGTGTGGTTTTCTCCTTAGCATCACCTGAGGGACAAAACACAAGTCCCTCAGGTGTCTCACTTTCTCTTCAGGGAGATGGTTATTCTTCAGAGCTTGCCATATTTAATTGGCACCCTTATTAACTAGTGTGGGGAAGAATGTGACAGTTCTTGAGGCTTCAGATATTGAATAAACTGTCCTGAGAGGTGGTGTGTGTGTTCAGCTTTTCAAGGTTGACCCCAAGCTTTCTGTTACCTTTCAATAGAGATCACAGGCTAGGTGGATAACAGGAACAACAGGCTCAATACAGATACATATTATGTCAAGTCTCCAGTGCTCTTGCTTCTTGTCAATGCTAGCAGAGTCAGTGACTGATGGAATTGATTTGCTGGTATCCTGTATCTTCTGCAGTTACCAGCTAAAAAGCAAGAGGTGGGGATTCCATTTCTGATTTAAATCCTTTGTATGATGTTTGCTGGCTAAGCTGCCAGTGCTAATAAGCTACTTTACTCTTAAGCTTTATCAGTTTGCTACTACTGTTGTTACATCTAAGTAAAGTACAAATCAGCCTTGTCAGATCATTAAGATCTAAAAGAAATAGAGGGGAGGGGTACAGATGCTATGTGAAGGGCAAGTCTGCTTTCTCAGGTCCTAGCTTCTTTAGAAATGACTCTACTCAGATATTTCTCTCCAGAATAATTAAAAGGATTTTCTGAGGGCAGTCTGAGGAGCTGTAGTAGTTAATTGATTGGGCTTGATGCAGTTTAGCATGATGGCAAGAAACCAGTGCAGTTGTCCATGTTTGAGGTATGCACCATTAGTGCAGAGCTAGTCACTGAGGGCATTAGAATCTCGGCTCAGACCTAGAGTAAAAAGTCATTTAGTGGACAAACTATTGAGAGACTTTTAGGGTTAACAGAAAATCTCTATTATAGACTACATTGAGGTTATTTAGACAGGAGAGACCCCTGAATGTAGGTGTCTTGATCTGGAGCTAAAGCTCCCCTTGTGTCTGCTCAGATGATCATTTCACTTGATGTGTCTATTGCTTTTTGAAAGTTCATGAAGCAAAATAGCAGAAAGCTGAAGAGAGACCTAGTGAAGACCTTCTGCAGCATAAGGTCTGGAAAAGGTCCGTTACCAGCTCAATAAATGCTAGTATATACAGGGATGTTCTTTCCTGCTTTCTTTTTGAGGGAAACAGGAGTTAAGTATGCAGAGATGTAACTGACAGTTGTCTTCAGCAGGTTTTTGTTAGTTACTTGGGCCAAAGAGTAAGGCTTATCTATCCTTTATCCTTCATTTCCTAAAATTAAGTGGTATAGCAGCTCTCACATGGGTAATGAGTCAGCCATGGCAAACAGCACCCCAGTAAGTCAGGTAGTGCCACATCTGCCAAGAAAACCCTCAGATTGCCTCCAATTCTTTAGATAAGAGTTTCTTTAGAAGTAGCTTCTGCCTCTAGTGATTAGTTTCCTAACACCCTAGTTTGCAGAAAATGGAATATCTGTTTTGGGAGTAGCTGTAACACTCACCTTTGACAGGATCACAGAGCATAATAATTAAAAGGAGCCCCGAGTTAAGCAGAAGCTCAGCAAAACAAACTGGTGCTGACATACCCAGATAATGTCAACTGATAGCTGCCTGGCATTATGAATTGTTTTAAAATTAGGTAATTAAAGCAAGTCTGTACAGAGTTTAACTTTCAGGAAACTATAAAAATACAGGTAGCTGTTAAATTATATTTAGCCATTAATTTCTCATTCAGTCTATCATACCTGCCCATAAAATGCTTATTAAAGAAGCTTACACATGCTCAGCCTCATGCACTTCCTATGTAACAGCACAATCCTGGAATACTGAATTTACTGGAAAAATAGATACCACTTTTGCTCTTTGTTCCTTTTCAAGTTGAAGTTGTTATTACAGCTTCCATCTTTTAAAGGCAGGAAGGCAGTCAAGGTGCCCACCAGAAGGTAGTCCCACTGACCTAGCAAAGATGTCATGGTTTTTATACAGGCTAAGAAGACTTACTGAGTTGTTCCTTACTGAGTTGAAAATAGTCTGCCCCTTGTGTGCTCTGCTATGGTCTGCTAATGATCATGTCCTCATTTCAAAGGACTATCTTTATTCTGCTGATAAGCTAGAAATTTGCTTTTGAAGAAGGCTGAAAGGCTTACACTTTATCAAAGGTAATATTTTGTCAAAATGAGATGTGCACAGGTTTAGAAAGCAGTGGCATTATAGGCAAGAGAAGTCAGAAATTAGCCTGAAAGCTTCCATCTTGATCCTTCAGCTTGTAGGTAGCCAGAACTGGAATCATTGGCTTATCAGCTTTCATTTTCCAGCTGTAAGGTAGATGTTCTACAACTGCTGGAAGGGAAAACCTGGAGGTTTATCATGAACGTTGGTACTAGTAGTATGTTCTGCAGAAAACATATCAAACTCTTATACCAAGAGATTAAAAAGGGGTTTTAGAGATCAGAGTCCTTGCTGGTGTGCCAGTGAAATGACTGGTAATCTTTTGAGCTTCCATGATCTACAGGTACAATGCCCTTTGGCACAGGAGACCCACTTCAGGCATAAGCAATATCAGGAGCCTCTCAGCTCTAATCCTGGCTCTGACACAAACTCCTCAGCCTGTGCTAAGGGGCTTTGAGACAGCAGATGAATGATACCAAGGTGATGGTGGACATAGCTAAGGTCAGCAGAGACCTCCTATTGCTCGAGCAAGCAAGGTTACAGCAGATTCATGGCTGTGCTGCAGCCAGCTCCTCAGGAGTGACAGCTCACCCCTCTCAACTCTACACTGGAGTGTATACTTACCTTTTCAAAGCCTGTCTGCTTAGGCTCATGGTGAGTTGATCAGAACTCAGTGACAGTGCAAGTTTAGGTTTCTTTCGTAGGTGTAAAGCTGAAAAAATGGTCCTAGTGGCTTTACTGAATCTTCACAACATGGGCTGTTTGACTCTAGCAACAAAGCAGGTTGGTTTGAGGGCTGAACAGTCTGAGCAGAACTAAATAGCTTAGACAGCAAATCTTTATTTAGATTTAATTGCAGTACAATCTAATTAACAGTTGTATATTAAAGATTTGAGAGTCTCTGATCTTTTGAAAAATCACCAATACTGCCAAAACTACAAACTCAAGAACCAAGAGATTTTGCACTCAAGTCAGGTATGCAATTCCTTCAGAAGGCAAAGAAGAGCTGTTATTAAAACCCAACAAAAACACAAGAGTGATTTAAAGGGCCAAATCTGGGAGAAAGGGTGAAATATGGGAAGAGCTAGCAATGAAGAGACTTGCCCAGTGCAAGCAGCAGGCTACTGGAGTTTCAGATAGTGCAGAGTTTCAGAGATCTTCATGCTATCATAAGGAGGAGTCTAGGAAACCTATTTTAACTAGAGAGTTCTAATGGCAAAACTGTGCCCCTAGCAAGGGTGGGGACAGCCCTACTCTGCCTGCCTGCCAGCTGATAGGTGGGTCTGTAGCTTATTGCTCAGGTTTCTCTGCAGCAGTACAGATTCTCCTTGGTCTTCTTGATCTGATATACAGACAGGAAAAAAAGTTCCAATGCTCCACTGCAAAGGAGAGAAGCAAGAGCTAAGGTCACCCACAATAATAATGACTTTATGCCTCTCCTCCCTTCAGAAGCCTTGGCTTCTGCATTCACTTCCATGAGGAGAAAGTTCAGGTTTAGAAGTAAAGACACACACACTGACTTTTGTTGTTTCATCATCTTTTTCTTCTTCCTCCTCCACTGTAGATGAGTAACTTCCCTTTCAGTTCTGGGGGAACTGACAGTAGAGCACAGCCCCCAGCTGTCCCAGGAATGGCTCTTTTGCTAGGGAAACCTGGCCAGATGCAGAACAGGCAGCCCTCATCCTGTGTCTGTCTTATATGCAGCTACTGACCACATGTAGAATGTGGAAATCAGGCCTACAGCTTCCTTTGTGCAGGTAAAATGGTACCAGAACAGGAGGAAGACCTGTAACTTCTCTTCCTCTGTCCCATAAGCTCTTTAGGCCTTGAGAGGACATCTGACCATGGCTGTTGTATTAGCAAGAGAAATCCTGCTCTAGTCAGTTCCTTAGCTGCATGACTTCCCTCTGCTCTTGCAAATGATAGCATCTGCCCAGCTTCCCCCACCTGGCTCTCGGCCATGGAGATTCCCTCCAGGGAATGCTGCAGCAACAGAAGGAGAAAATGCAATGCTCAAACATACCCATATTCAGAGCAGGAAGACAAAGAGGTGTTTCATATCTGAGTCTGACCACTGCTTGGTGAGCAGTGAGATGGTGCTGTACTCTGGTACTACAGAACTGGAGGAGTAAGAAGTATCTAAAAGTTAATGAGACCATGAAAAATGCAAACTTAGGTGTTTTCCCTTCACTTGGAATTCTGATGTATCTTCTAAGCTTTCCTCTTAATTTCTGGGGTGGTGGTTGTTTTTTTTTTTGCTCTAGAGCAGACAGGAATAGTAGCTCTCCAGAAACAAGTTTTGCAGGAAGATCTAATTACATAGACTATATTTCAACCCAGAGCATACTGTACAGCCTGCTTTGAAAACAAAGCTACTTGTTCTGCTGCTATACTGTTATTCCCAATGTTATAATAGGGACTTTGTGTCTGACCTGACTTCTATCTTACCACTCTGTCAGCCTGGGTGGCTTTTTGTGAAGTCTGATTAAGCATTCACTCAAAACATAAAACCTAAGGAATTTTTCCAGTCATTCTGACATTTGCTAGTTTGCTGCCAGGAATAAAACCCCCATTCTACAAAATCCTGTGAATGAATGCAAAACACCCTTGGAGCCATGGTAAATACACACTTTTACATGGAAACAATCTATTCCAGCTGCATAACTCCTTATCTCTTGCTATATCTTGTGTTTCCCTAATCAAAGCACCTGTTAGTTCAGATAATGGCTAACCCAACTTTCTGCCTGGTTGATGTTCAGGATCCAAAGAGGATGTAACATCAAGATGGTCATTCAGTCTGTATTCCCCAAATAGGTGACTACATTCAATACTCAAATGAAAGACAAGTGTTCAGTTGGACAGAGAAGCAGCTTGGTGGACTGCATTCCTGGTGGGATGAAAGCCCTCTGCCTTTCAAACCTACGCTGCTCTCACAGCTAGGAACACACCCTTAGGAAAAAGCAAGCAGATTCTCCCAAATACAGCACACAGTTTCCAAATAAGGAATTCTCCATGGATCCTTAACTAAAGGAAATCTCTTCCTACTGTTAAGTTAGATGAATCATTTTTTTTCCCCTCGAGGAGACCTAAGTATACTTTCCTAGATGAACACATTGATTTCAGCATTTTGAAGGTCCTATGCTTGAGTTTTGGTTTTGCAGAAGGATATGGAGATGATGTCTAAAGTTTCAGGAGCAGACCTGTTTGTTCAGCTTCTTTAGGTTCTCTGCTCCAGAGGATTTGGGAGAGCCTCTCTGTTTGCAGAGACAAAACCAAAAGGGAGTGGGTTTGGTTTGTTTGGTTGTTGTTTTTAGTTTAGTTAGTTTATTTTTAGTTTGTTTTTCTTCTAATACAGACTGTCTTTCTGAAGGCTGTAGAGAATATATTCATTTGACAAATACTTGTTACTCCTCCCAGAAAACAAGGGACCAAACCCTATCTGTGTAAGTCCTTTAGGAAAGGGGGAGCTTAACTCTCTAATGTGCTCTTGCTCTCTTGGCCTTTTGCTGAGTAACAGGCTCAAGGAACCTCCTACAAGCAAGGTCAAAGATTGTTATGCTTGCATGGTTTCTGAAAACACCTTTGGGCTCATAGTTGACATGCCCTTGCCTTCCAGTTCTAGCAAAGCCACCTCTACCTCTACGTTACTTGTGACACCAATCTGTGAGCTCTGGGACAGGACTGACAGTGTCACTTATATGCAAATCTATAGTTCCTGTCTTGAATTGGGATTTTTTTTCTCCTACATTAGTGCTTTGTATTAAGTTCCTAGCTGTAACTTTCCAAGAGCTGTTTTAGCCCACAGGCAGACCTCTCCACTACTGTTGCAAGATCTCCTAATAAAATCGGGACCGAATTATTTAGTGATTTCCCCCCCCCCCTCCCAGAAATCAGTAAGCAGTCAGATTTCATGGGAGCATGGGCTCTGACCAGCCCACACCCCAAATACCTTTCCTTCTACCCCTGTGGGCAGCAGAGTTTACTAGGTGCTCCAGCCAACTCAATCCTTGGAGGGTGCCAGCAGGCCTCCTAATGATTCTCCTCCAGAGCTGGCTTCAAGAACAAATAGAGTATTGGACCCTTTAAAGAAGGCAGCACAGCTACAATTTCCATGCATCTCATCTGACACTCACTTTCCAGCTCTAAACTGAGTCTCAGCTACAGAGAAAACATTTTTCTGCTCCAGCAGAGACTGGAGTTCCTCAGACTTCTTTGCTAGTAACAACAGCACAATCAGTAAACACTGTGAAAGTAATACTGGGAGGAATGAAAAGATTGGTTTGGCTTTAAGGAAATCATGTCCTCATTCCATAAAGTTTCCTCTTGCACTTGGAGAGAAGGGAAAGGTGGGAAGGAGTAAGACAGGAGATTCACATGTCTCCCATTTCACTTCTCTAGGACACAATGGGAGCTGCCTCCCACATCTGGCCTTCAACTGAACAACTCAGGCACTGCTGTTCAGTGACACTATCACTCTCTCAGCTGTGTTCATCCCAGTGAAGGCTTTCTCTTGCCAGGCATGTTCTTGCCTCCTCCCACCCACCAACCAAAGTTTCCCTGGCAGATGTGTCTTAGCCTTGCTCCAGCCCTTAGGATGTATCCACCTACTACTTTGTGCCGTGAAAACTCCTTAGAGTTACACGACATTAGCTAACTTGGATAAGGAGACCCCAAATGCTGAGCTGTGCCACCTCTCAAAGGCACAGATGGGGGAAGGGATGCAGAATTGACTCAACTTACCTTGGCAGCTCTTTTTCTGCTTGGATTCTTAGAGATACACACACACATCAAAAGCTGAGTCTGTCTGAACAGCCCCTGAGTTCCTCTCACTCGTTCCAGCAGCCCTTGTAGCACCACAGTGAACACTAGCTGTACAGCAGCTACTGTGGGGAATGTTTGTGGCTGTCCCACACAGCTCTCAAGGGATGATAATTCTCTTCCTCCTACTTCATGATACTTCAGCTGCAGTAACCTGGCCTTGATGCTCCTCAGGAACTCTTAGGCCATTCCCTTGTGCATAGTGTGAGTGCAGATCCACAGCTCCAGCCTAGCCAGCTCTGGAAGGGCACCAAGGTTTATCAGACAGAAAAACCAGGAGAAGGGGCAGGAAGATGAGAGCTGTGTAGCTCTGTGGAGACTAGGGAAGGAGCTGCAAAGGGCTACAGTCCTCTGGGAGGAGATGTTCCACAGGAAGCTCAGCAAGGAAGAGGAGTGTGCTTCAGATTCCCTCTTGGCATCACTTTTGTGTGGGAAAGGGAGTGAATTAGTTCAATGCTTCATTATTTGGGAGTGCCTTGTTCTGTTTGGTCCATTTCAAGTTATTGAAAATGGAAATACAAAAATTCAATAACTTTTCCAGAATCTTACTCTGTAAGCTACTGAAAAGAATCAAAAATTTTTAGACTTTATTTCTAGCTGGTATTTCATTTGATGTTGCAAAAGTGTAATAGTTGGGCTGTAAATGCTTCAGGGAACTGTTTCCACTGGATCTTAAAATCACAGAAACATTTCTATTACTGTGAGTTTCTCACACTGTACAAAAATGAGCTTTGATGCTTCTAAATCTAGCTGCTCTTGTAATATTATAGCAGGAAGAGGCTCATAAATATTGAGCATAATTACCCAAATAATGTCTAAACAGTGAATGTCAAGATTGCTAAGGAGAAAAGCTGTAGTTTTATGACAGTAGGCAGCAGGGACAGAAGAGAGACAGAGAGAAGGTCATTTATATGAAAAGCTGACCATCATATAGCAGCAAATATAGGATTATCTTTCTAATAACATAGAAATTGTTTGCTCTAGGACCTCTACAGAACTGTCTGTGGAATGCACAGACAGTGCTGGGAGCCTCAAACAGAGAACATACAAATATTTCAAGGAATTAATTTAAGATACTATAGGGTTACTACATGGAGTATAAATTATTCTGCCTGCAGTTTCAAGGCTTTGAAACTGAGAGGAATAAAAGCAAGTTTCCTATATTCCCAGAATATAGGAATATAGCTGGGAAATAAGTGCATAGTAAATAAGGCCTTTCCCTCCTTCCTTTCACTGGCATTCCTCAGAAGGAAAAGCTCATTGCTGACCAAAGACAAGGTTTGCTTTTTTTACCCATAAGAGACCAATGATTATAATATTTCTTACCCAACCCACACTTCTATCCCTTGTTTCCTGGAGGCTGTTTTAGAGTCACCACCACACCAGCCTAATAAGATGATGCCTTTTCCAGTTTCTGAAAGTTACAGCAGGATCCAAATCCAGGAAAGAGTTCCTGGCTATGAATCAGTTAAGGAGACTTCCTCCAGTCCAGAGTTAAGTAAGATCCTGAGCCTCGAAGATTTATATGTCTAACTTGTATTTAAAGGCACCTAATTACCTTTAAGATTCTGAGCCTAAGCCCCTTGGGGTTAGCTTGTGGCTCTTTCCTTAGCCCTTCCTCAGCCATTTCAGGAAGGTGCTTGCTCAGTTTGCTGGCACTAAGGCATTTTGGGAGGGAGCAGGGCTCCTATTTCGTAAGTTAAAAACTAAGGTGCTTCAGAGGAACTGATGATACCTTTTCAATCTCTGCTGTGAAATCAGCTTCTCCTTCCCACTGCCTGGCTTTGCATACTCCTGACACCCACCTATGGCAGAGTCTTCTTATGCTTTCCATCTTCTGTAAACTTAAACACAACAGTATCTTCATGAGCTCTACATCATATGCTGCCTTCCTCTAAGAAGCAGCAGGCTTTTTCTTCCCTCTCCTACTTTGCATCATCCTTCCTTTGGAATCCATCCAGTAAGCTCCTTAAGCACATGGAGTCACAAGGACTTAGCACAGAAGGGTATTACATTAATAATAATAATAATAATAATAATGTAATTAATAGCCCATAAATGGAACCTGAAGGGGCTGCTAATCTTCATGCGTGCTTGGAAAGCAACTTCCCAAAACTCTTTCAGGTAGGGGAGAGTTCTTAGCAACAATACAATAAGCAAAATATCAAAGTGTGTATAATTACCTAGCCAAGTGGGCTCCAGCAGAAGGCAATGTGTGTGTAGAGTTCAGCTGAGGCACAGCATTGCCCATCCCCAAGTTGATCTTTAAACAGAGCTTTCAGGGCATGTGTAGGATGTGTTACTCTTCTGCTCTGCTCACTGGAAACTGGGTGCCAGCTTGGAGGAGTGAATCATTTTGGAAAGGGTGGATTTCTTTTTATGATTCCTGAAATAAGGAATGACCTAATGTATGCAGTTAGGCACATACAATGCCAATACACTGCTGATGCCAATGTTTAATGGTCTTGATGTTTTTTAAGATGAATGATGTCATACATAAGTTCAACATTGCTGGTGTTCCTAAGAGCATTTTGCTCTCCATTTTCATGGAGGATTTCAGTACCAAAATTGTGAGCAAAATGAGCAGAGTTAACACTGCCACTAGGGTTTCTGGCCTTACTTAGGACTGCAATGTTGCTTATGTATAAAAACAGAGATATCCTTGAATCAGTATTTATTCTTCAGAGCAGTTCAGCTCTGAGGGGGTCATTCCCCACCTCTCCCAGCTCAGCAGTGGGACCTGTGCAGAGATGCTAGTCACTAAGTTTTCCATTAAATACACATATTTTAGCAAAAACTTGAGTCGGTTTGAATGCAGTATTGGCCTGCACTTGGCTGTCCTGGAAACCAGCATTCCCTAAAGTGGCTAAGACACAGACACCAGCCCTCTCCCTGATGCAGCAGGCATTTATGGCTTGGCTGAGCCTTTCCATTTCTGGTGCCTGACTCCACAGCAGGTGCTGGTAAAGCCAGAAGTTAGAAGGGCAGAAGTCTCCCTTGTTCTGTTTGTCCTATGGAAAAGAAAAAAAAAAAAAAAAGGAAAGAGGTTTAAGGATTCTGGATATAGAGAAGGGAATAACCTCTTTATTGACTGAGCAGCACAGCCCATCTAGCAGTGGCAGCTTTCTTAAAGCCTATTTGAAGGTTGCCTGCAGCTGAGGAAACTCTAACTGGCAAGGGTGGGGAATCTAGAGAGCTTAGCTGGGTTACTTTTGGTTTGCAGCTTCAGGGACAAGTGGCTGAGTTCCCAAGCCAGAATTTTGTGGTTTTACAATCACACTTTCAAAAATGTTTTCTCCTTCCTGTTGCTGTGTGGAAGATCCACTAAAATAGCCCTGAAACTGGCAGCAGACCAAGCAAGAGAAAAAACACTATTGCCAATAGCATCTGGTTTGCAGCGTGTGTGCCACACAACACCAGAAGACAAAGAGGTTGGAGATGCAACTGTGTTTTGTATTGTTTTTAATTTGACAGGGACTCTTTAGGAACATAACATTGCCTCCAGAGTTTATTTGACAGTAAATAAGAGTTAGACTGCCAGGCGTGGTTACTTGGGGATTTTTTTAGTTGTTCCTAAAATCATGGTCTAAAAACTCCTAAAATGCAGGCTCTCCTGCTGGTGGAACATGTTAGGGTGCCTGGAGCTGCTTGCCTGCTTTCTTTAGAGAGTGGATAGTGATTCAAGGAACAAAATGCAGATTTCAGCTGTACCAGCTATGTCTGAGTAGCCTTTTTGTTAAAAAAAATAGGGGTTTCCTGTAGGATGTGAAATAGGAGCTATAAAGTAAAAAAATTGGTCAAAATTGGTATTTTCTCCTCCTAGCAGAAGTCTGTCACCTCTGGCAGTGAGTGTCCTGTCAGCTGGGTGTGCTCATGCCTCAGGTGCTACCACTGAGCCTGACAGTGTGTGTGAGACACCAGCATCAATTTGAAGAAGGGGTGGGTCAGGAACTTCTCTACTTCAGCACGCTGCTTCAGCTATCCAACCACAAAACTTAGGGATACAGCAGCTGTAAAAAAAATCCCCAAATAAATTCCAGCTTCCCTTCCCCTCTCTCCCCAACCCCCTGAGTTACCTCTAAATAACAGCTATGGTCACTTATTGAGGTTACTTGCAAAGTTTCCACTTAGCACAGTCATTTGGTAGGAATGAGTGTGTTCCTTCAGCGCTTTGGGATAACAGCAGAAATAGGGAATGGAAGAAAGCCCAGAGTAAGATAGAGGGCTCACCTAGTACTGCCTTTGAGGTTTTGCTCCACTCTCCTCCAGGTAGGCTGTATGAATACCTGGGAAAGTGAAGTCACAGAGACTTTCACTGGGCTAGGTGTCTTGGTGACTTGAAGCTTCCTCAGAGCAATAGCCTTGTACTCCCACACAGCTGTTTGCAGCCGAGCAGGTTGGGCTACACAGCTGAGGAGCCTTTCTAATCAAGTAACAAGGTCACCTGCTGCATCCTGAAGACAGCTTGTGGTGGTTTTGTAATAAGCATACTCAGCTGTGAAGTTTCTGGAAGGTTCCCTCAGCTCTGGTCCCAGCCCTACCTCTGGGTGGAGCCAAGCCTATCAAGACTCTGTGAGGAGGAGGTTGAAGGGGATTTCTGTGGAGCTGGTGTGGTGTTGGATGTTTTCCTTGGAATATGACAAGGTTGGCAGCTGTCTTTTGAGTCCTATGGTGGAGTTGCTGGTAAGGAGCTCACCGTGTAGCCTGTGGAGCAGGAGCCCATGTTGGAGCATGGAGGGGGAGGTTTTCTTGGGACTGTAGGGAGGGCCTGTAGGGATCATTTCCCTGGGAGAGAGTGATGCTATGTTGCTAAAGGGAAGGACAGTCAGGGGGTTTTCCCCTGAAGAGAGTGGACTGGTCTGGGATCCTGTTTCCCCCATCTCCCCATCCCTCTGTAGTGCAGGAGGGGGAGTTCTGCCTCAGGAGAGGGGAGGGGTGGAACGTAAGAGTGGTGTGTGGATTTTGTATAGTATGTGTATGCTCCCATCCTACCTGGATTCCATTGTGATTGTGGTTTAGATTAAATTTTGGGGTTTTCCCCCATGTCTGGTTTGTCTTTTGCCTGTGACCATAAGTGGTGAATGAGCTCTCCCTGCTTGGGCCCTCAAGCTCTAATTGTGTGTTCTCCTTCCCACCCCACCAGTGGTGGGGAGAAATGAGTGAGCAGCTGTGGGCTTTGGCCATCTGGGGAGGCTGAAGGCAATATGAAGGAGTGGGGCAGAGGCTTTGACCCTTTAAAGGGGTCCTTGATAAACCTGAAATCCCTGCCACAAAACTGAGCACCATAAAGTAAACGTACAAGTGCTTTGCTGAAAGTGTCTTAAAACATTCTTCTGGCTTTTGCTTTCTTCAGTCTTTCTGTACTGGTTTGGGTTTAACCCCGGGCAGCAACTAAGCCCCATATAGCTGCTTGCTCATTCCCCTTGGTGGGTGGGGAAGAGAATCACAAATGAGAGAACTTGTGGGTTGCAGTAAAGGCAGTGCAACAGGTAAAGCAAAAGCCATGCGCACAAGCCAAGCAACACAAGGAATTCCTTCCCCCTTTCTCAAGCAGGCAGGTTTTCAGCAATCTCCAGGAGAGCAGAGCTCCATCACACAGAACTGTTACTTGGGAAGGCAAGAGACTATCATTCTAAATGTCCTCTCCTTCCTCCTTTCCTCCAGCTGATTCCTGATGAAACATGCACCACACAGACTCAAGCTCACACCTTAGGATCAGAAGCGATAATACCAAAAGCTGAGACAGACCTCAGATTCTGGTGATTCACTTTTCTCCCTGGAACTGAACTGGAAAACTTTGAAGTCTCCCAAGCTGGGCATCCAGCCCTGTGAGTCAATCCATGCCAGCTGTGCCCATTCACAGGCCCCAGGAGGGCAGCTGCCCTTGGGAGCTTTTAAAGGGCCTCCACAGTCACTTCTTTATCCCCTAGATGTGATGTTCTCTGCTGCTTGGTAGCTGTTTGTTGGCTTGCTGACCTGTGAACTCCTATCAGCTATATTTATTACCATGGTTGTTGATGTTTTGGGAAGGCACAAGCTGGCTTGAATTCGAAAGAGGACAACAAGAATGGCAAATAAGCCCTGAAGGTGCTTATTTCAGGAGCCTGACTAATGTACCTCCCTAAAGAGAAGGTTGGAAAAAGGAGGGTGATGAGTGGGTGTTGGTACTCATAGCTGCAGGAGGTGCTTCAGCAAAGGGCTTCTCACTTCTGCACTGTGAGATCCAGTTCCTTGCTCTTGATGTTGGAACCTCCAACAATCTATCAAGTAAAGTACAGTTGTGAGAGGAGAATGTGATTAGTCACCAGGACAGAGCAGAGATCAATAAACTCACCATTGTTTGAGGTTTTAAAAAGAGGAAGAGAGAGCTGTGCTGCATCATCTGAGACATGCCAGTGTGTTGAGGAGAGTGAGGCTTGTGAAGGATGTGAGGTAACAAGATCTGGAAGGTTCTCTTTTAACTCCATGTGCAAAGCCCTTTTGTTTCTGCAGTGTAGTCTGTGAAGGTGGCAGTGGAAAGCTGTTCAAGGTCCTGTTGTGATCTAAGAGCGCTAGAACATGATGGATTTGTTTGAATGCAGAGCAGCATAAAAAACAACCATGGTTGTCTCCAGAGAGACAGTGCTGCATGTGGAGGAGCTCAGAACAAAACATCTAAATACATCTTGTTACTGTCATCTTTGCAGACACTTTCTCAGTGCTTATTAGCATGAAACTCACGTGAAGGGAAACTTGTGGCTCTTTGAAAATCTCTAATAGCTCACATCTTCCCAGGCAAGGTGGTAGTGGAGACAGCATGGTGTTGGCGATGGATTATGTGCAAAAATAAAATGAAGATCTTAGGAGTTTTCTATTTGTAATGTTTTTATTGGGACCTGATCCACCCTCACTGAGTAAGCAGAAATTTTGTGGAGGTCACCCAAATTTGCCTAGAATTAATGGACTTAAACTGGAGACACAATGGTGAAATTAGGACTAAAAAATGGCTCTGTTTTTACATCTCTGTGCAGCAGTCACACAAACAAGTATGTGGCAAGGAGGTGTGCACCACACCAGATCAGCCTAGTGTGAGATGAAAGCAGGGAGAATTGCAGGCAACCAGAAAGTTTGGTAACAGAGGTGATAATAATACACAGCAGAGGAAGGAAACTGCAAGGAACAGAAATGAGGATAAAATGCAAAGAAAAGAGATCCTTTGATCCTTCTGACTTTCCTCCTGTAGAACAGAATTATTTTATCTCCCACTTACTTCATTTCCCTTCCACTTCCATCTTGCTTTCCTCTGATGGCTCCCTAGGTCTACCACCAGGTCTGCCTCTCTCCACATGCCTTGTAGCAGTGCAGTGCAGGAGACATCTCTACCAAGTGCTGATTCTAGATGTGACCTTCTTCAGTGAGAGGCTGTGCTGCTGACTTAGGGGGAAGCAACAGAACTGGGGGAGGGAGGAGCTCTGGAAATGACCCTGCATAGGGAGCCAAATGGTGTAGGTTCAGAACTCCTGAGCACCATTCTGGGAGAAAACATAAGCAGTTAAAGAGAACCCAAGAAAGCAGCAGCCTGACAGTGGGATTTTGCAGATGTTTTGGAAATTCCTGGGTTTTCCAAAGCTGTGGAAGTAAAAACCATTTTCCTTCCTCCTTTCATCCCGTACTCTGTATCCTGTTTGGTTTTACAGGTCAAGAGGTCTGTGACCAGAAGGAAGGAACCAGCCTTTCTAGGGAGGATGTCATTGGAGTCTCCTACAGAAATCTCTGTACTGCAGCTCTTGGGCAGCCTCAGCTAAAAGCTCAGGCTGCCATTTCACTAACTTCATCCCTCGGGCAAGATGGGAAAAACAGCAGATGCTAATGTGCACCAGAGCAGGAACCTGCAAGCAACAGACAAGAGGGGAAAAATAAAGAGGAGTGAGAACAAAGAACCAGCTTCTGCTCTAAGATGGCTGCAAGGTATGTTGATGACCTAAAAATGGGTGAAATGCATGTCTGGCAGGGATTTCTGGGAGTGGCTTGCTCTCTCCTCACTGCGAGGGGTAAGACTTCAAAGCAGAGGAGCTTTAGCTTGAAGGACTGTGTTTGAGTAGCAGTTCCAGTTGTGTGGGAAGGTGAAGCATCTCTGGTGCAGGTGCTCTGGGAAGTCCTGCTCTGTAGGTGGTGCTTTTTTGGACATTGCTAGAAGAGGAAGGCTGCAGGAACTAACCTGTTCCCTCTTTTGAGGTGGGAATCTGTGTATCCTTCTTAATGGCTGCTTGTAGAGTCACTCTTGATGGGAGCCTTCCTGCTCTGAGGGTAGGGGATATGATATGCTGCTCCAGCTGGGGAGGGGTGAGTATGTTCTGGGGAGTGGGAAGCAGGTCTAGTGGGACAGGTGTAGCTGTAACAAAATGAAAGAGTGCCTAGTGCAGCTGGACTTGAGCGGGTAAGAGTGTGACTAATCTTGTCCTGTCACAGCTCTCAGGCCTTGACAGTTCCCTCCTGGCAGGGCTGGTAGTGTCTGCTTCCTGTGACCTCAAATAGGCTCACCATGGAGGAGGGATGGTGTTAAAAATATTTGGAGTTTCCACTCGTTGACTCACTTTATGATCCTCTGGTACCTAAATAGAATGAGTGAAGTGATTTGGATGATATGGAGAAGTGCTCAGAGAAGTGACTAATGGAGCTGTAGAGCATGCATGGCTCCCTGTGCTAACTGCTGGGTTACAGCATGCTGGTGGGAAACACGGCAACAAGACAGACATCAGGAGTGGGACAGGAGAACTGGGCTTCCTCAGGTTAGTCAAACGCAGAGGTAATGAGAGAGGGATGCTCCATGCCTTATATGCAGCGATAGCTCAGTAATGGTGAGAAAGAGATCCAAACACTGCTCTGATCCACAAGGGTCTAGCAGGAGATTTCTGTTACCCTAGCACTTTGCAGCTAAAGCTGTTCCTAAAGCTTCGGGAAGGATTTAGGTAATTTCTGCTCTAATTTATGGACTCTTCTTGCCTGATCGAGTGACCATGTCTCAGTGTTGTGGTGAGGACTTTTACCCGCTCGTTTTGGCGACTGCAGTTCGGTTCCATACCAGAGGAGGTCAGCACGGGATCAGTTTGCTCCTCCAGGGAACGCTTTTGAGAACATGCAGTTTGCCCCTGCTCCAAGCAAACTGGTGAGCGCCGAGCTGCTTCCAGTGACAGTTGTGTGTGAGACACTTGGGGTTTGCACAGTTTTTAAATCTCCTCTCTCTCTTAAAAAGGTTTGGGTTTTAGTTGTTTTCTCTTCTGCTGCATGTTCTCATTTTGAAAACTTCATTTGGTGCAAAGGGTCTTTGAACCATATGTCTACACACATATGTATTATTGTACATGCATATCATAATTTTAATCATAAAAATGCTCATTATAGAATTATCAAGGAAACTTAGAAAACCTAGGGCAAGGAGTTTGGGCTTCAAACTAGAGGGAGATTTAGACAGGTTGTAAGGAGGAATTTTTTCCACAGTGCAGGTGGTTAGGCACTGGCACAGGTTGCCCACTCACAGGTGGAGTGAGCATTTAAAACCCCAATTTGAATTTAGTGAATTATTGTAGCTAAAATAATTGAAGTTAGAGGAATTTCTTGATGCAGGCAGAGAAGGAATGACATTAATAATGATTTCTCAATGTTTTCTAAAGGAAGTACATGAGAGTTTGAAAGAGTTCTAAACCAAGTGTAGCTAAGGTAGTGACTTTGTCCAGCTCTTGGGAACTGGCTCAAGAAGAGACAAAGCCTGTGCAGGAGTGGAGAGCAGGGAGTGGAGGTATTGAGTCTGGGGCTAAAATGAAATCCCTTTTCTTTCATGTACACAAGTAGAAAACATGTTACTTGCATGAAGAGAACTCTAAGTTTGTGTGCCTGTCTTCAGAAACAACAATTACAGCAGAGATTATCTCTTCAAGTAGCACTTAATGAGTGGGATTTAATCTGAAATACCACTAAAACACTTCCTTGCTAATTATCTGACTTCAAATCCCTGCCTTTTTCTATCCAGAGGACTTGGCTCTAGGGTTGCCTACTCTAAGAACACAAGTCGGACAGTTTGGGTCCCTGCCTGGCAGGAGTGGGGCTGTGGAGACCACAGAAGGTAGCAGGAGTGCTGTACAGTGCCTGGTGTCTGTGGGATTGCAGGCACCCCCGGGAAGGGACCCTTTGGCCAAGCCTGACTGTTGGTGATAGTACAGGTTCCTGGGCAGCAGGGCACGGCCTCAGTGCTCAAGCTGTTCTGCCTCTGGCTTGGAGAACAGATTGGTTTAGGGAATCTTCTTTCCTGAGGATGGGTGACCAGGTGTGTATGCGGGTGCTGAGGAGGTGTTGCCTGAAGGCAGGAAAATGTGGAAGAATAATTAAATTGCTCATTAAATGTAATAGCCTTGCTGTTTATATTGAAGTTGACTTTGCAGCAGTGGGCAGGAATGCCTGAGCCAAAGGAAAATCTAACAAAGCTAGATGGGAAGGCTGAGAACTTAGACAGTTTGGTTTGCTTTTATTTAGTTATTTACTTATATATTTATTTAAGAAACTACTTCCTGTTTCAGGAATGTCTCAAAGTTCAAAGCAGGAGCTTCATTATCTCTACCATGAGAGAAGCAGATCCTGTTCTAAGGAAGCTTTGCCTGCCAGGACTGTTCCTGGATGCACACAGGGAGGCTGCTGCTCCACTGCCAGGCAACAGCAGGACAGAAACGAGCTGAATGCATCAGGAAAAGCAGATTTATTGCATGAGGCTGGAAGGGGGAAACCACAGCCACTAGCTAAACGCTGCACTTAAAAATCACAGGACCCAAACTTAAAACTCAAGGTCTACATTGCTGTCCTGTGTGCTCAGGTTATGGTGTCCAAATACCTGTCTTCTGACTGAAGGGGATGAAATCAGTTGTGTCTGTAGTGAGCTCAGTGCAAAGGCTATCACTGACTCTAGCTGAATTCGTGGCTGTAAAAGAGCTGAAGTTCACACGAAGCAGCAGCAAAAGTTATACACAAAGTTTTTATTACATGAATAATTTGACATACTCTGCAGTAGTCAGATACAAGTGCATTTAATTAATGTTTCTGTGGACATCATAACAGTCAGAATATTTCAGCTCAACAGTCAGTATTTGGCTGAATTCAAGCCAGTGCAATTCAGGACATAACCATCAACAGGAAGTTACAGGTCTACAATGAGGTTAGACTAGAAAGCAACAGCATAGTTATTGTCACATCAAAGCTTTACACATGATGAGAGCCCAATCTTGCAGCTAGCTCTAAAATGGGACTTGTACAAACCTAAATGTAAGGATTCCTTGCATCAGTAATGGATCATGACTTGCTCTATTTCTGGGAGTTATTCCAAGAATGAAAACTATTTGGGACAACAAGAAATGTAAACATCTGATGGTCCTTTGAGAGTCCCTTCTGAGAGAATACCTAGAGTGCCACAGGGAAAGTGCATCCTAACTGCTGTGGCTGCTATGGTCAGGCTGACTCGAGTTCACATAGCACCCAGGAGTTATCCATTTCTGCAGTAAAAAGTTAGAAAATCTTTGTATTAACTCAGAAAAAACAAATTCAAAAGTTTTTCTTTTTATTCTTTCTTTTGAGGAACAACAATTAATAAAAACCCCACTCAACACTGAAACATTTATCTCTTATGTACAAAGGAACCAGCAGAGCAAAGCACAGAGCTGGTCAACAGTCTGTAGTATTCTTTATTTTCTTCAGGTGCATCTACCTGAATCTGTGAGTCTATTTACAGGTGGACAGGCATCCACACAAGTAGTAATCAGAAAACTTCTATTTGGCTAAAAGTTGTATAAAAAAAGACAAAACACTTTTTTTTTTTCAAATACTTTCCAAATATATATATATATATTAAAAGCATTCAGTATCTCAATTAGTGCCCGAGTTGGAAGCTCTTTCTCATTTTAAAAAGTGAACTTTGTGACAGTGAGTGACAGCACAGGGGCTGATGGTTGCACATCCTGCTAACAGAGAGCTGGAGAGTCTCCTGTTCCCCACTGAGCATCCCCACAGCCACCTCTGTCTGCACAACCCTCTGCTGATGGACACACTCACAGCTATGGATAGAGCTAGGGCAGCTGGGAGCTGCTGGAGACCTGCCTGTGGGGTTCTGGGGAGCACATGGCAGGGCCCTGGTAAGGAATAGGGTTTTGTACTGAGCAACATACCAAAAGCACTGCTGTTTGGTTTTTTTTGTTGTTGTTGTTTTTTTTAAGGATAGTGTTTAAAAAAACAATCCCAAAAACTCTGAAGTAGTGGAAATAGTCTATGCAAACAGGCAACTAGCTCAATAAATGGGAAAACCTAATTTCCACTCTAATTCTTGTAAACAATATAAAATGGGAGGCCTCAGCCCATCGAACACACATATATACTGCAAAAATACTTTTCAGTTCAGCTAGAAGAGTGCACATCTCTGGATAGGTAAGAATATACTGCTGCCTTCATATTGGTAGCAAATAGTGAAATAGTTGGCATATAAACACAATCTTTCTTGGCTGTTAAGTCCAGGCCTTGCTTTACTCTAAAGCAAGGATATCCTTAATTATATTTTTTCTCTTTCGTCTTGTAGGATAAGCTGTAAGAACTACACTGGATTCACTGAGCAGACTGGGCTGATCTACTTTCCAGCAACACCCCCAGATTTAGGTAAGAATGTTGCATGCAGTACCTTTCTCCTTCATGGAATTACACCAGCTACGAGAAGACACTCATTTGTCATCTCTCTTACTTCTTCCCAACAGAGGGTCCACTAGAACCACATGATCCTTCACCTCTTCCACATCCCAGCCCCTGAAGTCCAGTCACTGATGAGGATTGTTCTGAGGGCAGCAGCTCTCAGCCATCAGACCCCAATCCCTAAGGAGCTATCCTTGCCCAAGTGGAGAGGTGGTAGTAAGAACAAACCTGTGCTGGTAAGGTGGTCCAAAAGGCTCTCCAAAGGGAGAGGAGCATGGCTGTAAGCCCAGTTTGCAGTGGCCTCCTCCCTGGCATAGCTTATTCTAGTGTCACTGCAAACTCTTGTGACCCTATGTGAGAGCGCAGCTGCTGGCCCTGCTCTGCTGCCTAAGTGTGCAGGACACTGAGCAAAGTCCAGGAGATACTGGAGCTACTCCAGCTGAGCCAGCACTGGCACCACCTCCCTCAGCTTGGCCACACAGGGCCTGGGAGCCCAAACTGGCCCCACAGAGCATGCCACATCTCTGCCTTGGTCACTCTTGCAGCTCCATGCTCCTCCCTCTTGCAGTTCAGGTTTTGGGAGAGCAGAAACAAGACAGGAGACTCCTCAAGTGTGGGGGTTGCTAACCTGTGGGAAAGGGTTGAATTGATTCAAGATACAGTATGCAGCACTTTGCAAATGCATAGTTTGTATACATTCATTTCCAGAGCTCAAAGGCAGGTTCTTTGCTGTGCAGTTTAATCTCCATCTGCTCTCCACAGAGATACAGAAAAGCAGTTAAGCACACAGCTTGGGAGTTCAGGGGAGCTGGATGGCAGTTCCCAAAGCCACAATTAGCTTATTTTTCTTCTGGCTTTTTTTGAGATGATTTGAAGTAGATTTGCATTCAGAGACTGTTGCTTCTGTAATAATGTTCAACAGATTTTGGAGAATTCAAGGGATTCCAGTCCAGCCATGGGCATCTGAGAATAGCTTGTCCAGAGGTTTCTTGGGAGACAAACAAGCAGCCCAACAGAAATCTGCTTTTAACTAGGATGTGTGAGCTAGATTAAAGCAGGATTCTTTTCAAATGCTGAATTCTAGTTCAGTAGTGCTCTTTTGCTTTTTTTGGCAATAGCTGAGCTAGTAGTTAGAAAATTCTGAGTTTGCTCAGAACTTTTGTTTTGATTTCAGTTCGTACTTCCCATGTGGAATGTCTGCTTGTCCTGAGCATCCCTGACTGTACAACAGTGATGTACCAGGTAGGATGGGCTTAAAGACAATGAGAAAACCTTGCTTTAAATGAGCTGTTTTAATCTTGTTTTCCATTTGTCCTTCTTCTGAAGAAAAATAGCTTTCTCACTTGTGATACCAAAACACACTGGGGTTTGCTACTACATGCAACTTTAACAAAGATCACTGCTTTTTTACTAAGATGTTCTATAAATATTTGAGCAATGAACTGACTTTGTTATTGATTCTTCACCTTTATGTTTCTTCATGTTCTTAATTTTTACTTGGAGGAAAAAAGTGGTTAATGCACTTCCTAGATGACTTAAGAGTCCTCCTTGTATTTTTTATTCAACTGTATCTATGAAAAGTTGCACAAAAGCATTTCTGAAGCTAGAAAAACTATAATAATCAGATAATCAGGATTCACATGGAGGAGAGTAAATCTATCAAAGCCTATTTTGCAGTCTAAGTGACAAAACACTGTCTGTAGCTAGTGAGCTGATCATTCACTGGGAAATGGAAGAGCAGAAAGATGTTTTTCCATACAAACAATAACTATTGGAAGTGAAGAAGGGTTAAGATTTGCTTATTCTAACACCTCTCTGTCCCCTCTTCACTGCCACATGCTTTGCTGTCCAGTTTTCCACTTCTCTAGGTGTGATGTGGAATAAAGAGTTTGGACAAAGTAGAAGTAAAAAAGCTCTTTATTTTTCAGTATAGTCTACAAAGTCGGAAGGGATTCTGTGCTGGGGCAGAGTAGCTGTTCCTTATTTAAAGCATTGAAACTGGCACCTAAAAACTCTTAAGCTAAACTACATGCAGTAGTATCAGGGCTGGAAGTTTAACCCCAAAGCCTGAGGCAAGATGAGTTCGTTAGCTCATTTAGGAACAGGAAGATTGTCTTTAGGACACTAGTTCCTGAAATGATGGAGGGCATGAAGGCAGGAAAACCCAAATGGAAATACCATTGTCAACCTAGAAGTGGGCTTGGAAGTGTAAAGCAGGAAAATACACACTGAGATATGGCTTCTGGTGCTGTCTTGTACTTGGGTGAGTTCAGCCCCTCCAGGGACAAGAGACTTCTCACCCTGCCCACTATACAGTGATGAAAAATGCATCTTTCTTTGGTAATTAAACTTTTCAACTTTGTGAGTTCTTTGTCTTAACCTGGCTTATTAAATTAGTCTTCTTCTTTAAACTACATTAGGCTAATTTTGTAACACTCAAATTAAACTAATCCAGGTTTTGCATATAAAGCAAATCCAGTGCCTAGAACTTTGCCTCCTCCTTACTCCTATTCTATTTTAAACCATGCTATCCATTAATGTAAATGGTAAACCATTTCAGAAGCTGTAATATTTCTCAATGTTTCATTAAAAAGGAAAGACTTTATTTGCTGTATTTTATGGAACTTGCATTTATTATAAAAACATCTTAGTTTCCTGGTTAATTTCTAGTTAAAACTAGATTATTTTGTATATCAAAAATACATGACCTAGCAAGTGAACAAAATATAAAGTGCAATGCAGAGCAAATGAAAACTCAGCAATTTTATGCTGACTGAAAGAGGAAATGCTCTGCTTCTAAACATAATCATTCAGGAAAAATGTTTTTTTTTAAAGAAATTTATTTTATACTCTCCAAAATAGTATTTGATAGGAAACAAAGGAAAAACAAGATAGCTGGGCAGACACTTCCCTTTGTGACTGAAGGATGCCTGGATCTGAATACTACAGCCTTAGCCCAGCAGAGTGCATTAGAAATCCCATATTCATAGAAGCTGGGAATTGGGCTTGTTTTCCTACAGCTGATTAACTTGTGCTAAAATCACCCCCTTTTCTAGTAGAAATACTTCTCTGATATGAGATAATATAAGTACAGATGAGAAGAACACATAATTGCTTTTTTCAGTTTAACAAAAGGCAGGGCAATTGATGCTGACAGTTCTCTTCCTTCACTGACCTCCTGAACCTTGACCTTCTCCCCAGGATTCCCACTGCAGGAATAGGCTGAAAAACTGCACCAGCAAAGCAGCTGAGGATTTCCTGCTTGTTGCCATGTCTGGATAAGAAGTGTACCCTGGTTTTCTGTGGGCCACCCCCACCAAACCCTGCATGGCCTGAGATGACCCTCAGTCACATCAGATCAGCTCCACCATGCCTCTGAGGTCGGTGAAGGAGCAAGGCCTGGTAAGGTTGCTTTTTGTGTCCCTTAAGTCTGTCTGTCCCTTAATACCTGCTTAGAAAATACACAGCACAGTTAAGATGTTGTCTTAAGATTCATTGCATGTAGGATTACTGATCTAACTCCTCTTTTTTCCCTCCTATAAACTACATTTCACATCTGAATCAATGCTGGTTTAATAGTATTCTAGTAGTGCTAAGCAGCCACCTGTTGGAGGGTCTCTCTTAAGCTAGCTGCTGTAGGAGCCTCTGCAAGTCCAGCCTCTTAGTGAGGCTCCAAGCAGTACAGGGTGGGATTAGGACAGTACTGTCATGCCTGCCACAGGAAGAGCAGAGGCACAACCCCAGCAAGCCATACACTGAGCAAGCATTTAGGCATCTTACACAGACCTGTACTTCTAGGAGTGGTTCAAGGCAGCACAGTCTGGACCATGTCTCTGCCAGGGGATAGGAACAGCTCTTTCAGCAGCAGCACAGGCTTCTGCCAGCTTCACCTGCTGTAGAACTCCAGTGAAGAGGAAGAGTTGAAAAAGAGCTGGGAAGAGCCATGTAAGCCAACATCTCTACTCCGTGGGATTTACTATTCCCTCCTCTCCTTTTGGTTCTTGGGAAATCCCAAATCCTGTTTCATAAATGGTTAGAGAATTATCCCAACATTATAATTTCAGAGATGTACTACAATCAGTTTTCAGAGTGCTCATTTTGCAGGGATGTACAAACCCATACCATATGCTCCCAGAGTTTAGCCCTTTTCCAGGTATTGCACCTTGTCAGTAAGACAACTGTCTTAGGTTATTTTAACATTAAAAAATTACATAGACAACATCATTTGTGGCTTAAAAGCACAGTATTCCTCAAGCTTTTAGGTAAACTTCTTTCTTTCCCTGCATACTCAGAGCAACTAGGCCTCAGTTGCCTAGAGGAGTGTTGAGTACCCAGGGAATACAGACTGAGCTATGGAAATCTATGGAACATCACCTGCTTGTCATGGTTCTGTTGTTTCTGATGTGTCAGATATGTTCTGTTGAGCTTGCTGGCAGATAGACACCTCTTCCAAACCTAAGCAATGCTTTCACATGCTGATGTGTGCAGTTAGACTTGTCTTCTTTCTGTTTGCAATGCAAAAATGAGTTAAAGAATTCTCTTTGTCTAGTCTTCTAAATACAAGATAAATTGCATAAAATCAGAAAGAGATTGTCTTACAAAGTGCACATTTCAAACAAAGCTATAGCAGTACCTGCTTTGCCACGGCCTGATGTCAGAAGAGCAATAACTAACTTTAGGAACAAGCAGAGTCTCATCAACAAACTCTGCTTATGAAGTCAGAGACTTGAGTGCTCTGATGAATCTGAGTCTACCTTTTGTTGTTGGAATACTGCTAATTTATAGATCCTGTGCAGCCCTTCCCTGAAAGATTTGTTGGCATCACTTTAAGAATTAATTAGTACAGTTAAATACTGGTATTAACAATTCTGATGCCAAATACTATGTACATTTTTAGTTCTAATAGTGAAAATTCTGATTTGTATTCGCTTCAATATAAATACTTGGGAATTTGCAGAACAGAGTCCGTGGATACAGGAAAAAAAGCTGATAGGAAAAATGATTACAGACCAGAAGTAATTTCTTTGCATACAAATAAACAAGCAAGAATTTGCATATGTATTCCTTCAAAATACTAGTTCACATGGTTTAATAAACTCCTGGCTTTACTGAAGCTGGTATCTTTGCAGATATGGGGGGGGGGGGAAGGTTGTGGCATGTTTTCTTGTAGTTTCATGTAGAATTGGCTCTTTGCAAAGTGGAACACTCACCATCTCCAGGATATCAGGCTAATGTAGAATGTTTTTTGCTTGCTGAAGTAATTTGGTAAGAAGTAATCCAATTCTAGACAAAAGTATACACTGACCAAGCAACTCTAGAAACAAGAAGCCTTTCTATTTACAGTAGGTCCTGAAAAGCTATATACAAATGCATAGATTTATATTACAACTAGCTTATGGGTCAAGCTCCTTTTCTGTATTTATAACCTTTTATCTGCATGCAGCTTCATAAGCTATAGCATTAACTAACATCCTGCTCTATAATTACTGCTTCCTTATGATTTTAGTAATTCAAGTAGAGACATACTGCTTTTTAAGTTTTGCCTAGAATAGAACAGAAACAACAAACTCTGAACAACTCCTTAGCTCTCTTCCATTCAGCTAACCCTCCATCCTATCTTTGCAGCTTTCTTACCTTCCCTGAGGAAATCTCTATTAGCTCTTTTTTCCTATCTATCTTCCCGAGGCAATTATTTTTTTACAAACATTTTATAACTTATTTTCTCTGAGAATTACACATGATATACTGATAGCTGCAGAGTAGAACATACCAGGATAAGGACTCCAAAGTCAAACCTGGATTTTTTAAGAGGATTGGCAAATATAAACCACTAACATGCAAACATTTTTAAATGTCTGAGTCCCTCTTTAGCATTGAATTACAGCAGGAACTTCATCTTGCAACACTACCTCATTAACATAATATTGTGTCTATTGCTAAATTTACTTCCCTCAAGGTCTATTAGAGATCTCACATTCAAGCATGGAAGGAAAAAAATTTGTGGTGTTAAAAAAAGGCAGAACACTGGTTTGTTACTAAATCTATCCATTCTCTTACATTTCAGCAGCTGACTAGCCAAAGGAATTCTTGCTGTGAGCATGAGCAAGCACAGGAGCAAACCTTGTCTTGTTTTGCTTGGTGCCATCAGCAGCAGCCTGATTTCTGTTTGCAGGGGCTTTCTGGATTGCTATTAAAACCAGTCTGTGTGAAGAGCATGAAGAGTGTCAGGGAGTACCAGAGTACACAATTTTTTTAGCTTTGCATTTGGCTAGAAGGGAGAGCCTGGTCAATGGGAAAGCACTGTGGTCCGAGCTGGACAATCCAGTTCAAGTGGGACCATCAGCTAAAGGTGGAGTTGCAATCTTGAAGCCCTTCAAGCCACACACAGATGCAGACAGGGCTGCTTACTTCTAGGAGATACAGAATATATTTAAACCCTCAGCTTGATTAATTTTTGTTCATGATTACTTCCTAGCTGTCCTGCTGAAGGCGCCATAGAATTCTCCTGGACTTATACTAGAATAAAATCTGTTTTGATGCCTTGTGCCAGCCCACAGGTAGGTACCAGAAAAATCCTGACAGCAGCAGGTTAAATTCCATACCCTGTACAGGTCTCAGTTCCAATGCTACCCCTTACAGGAAAATTGACTAAGTGTAACTATATGAAGAACAAAATGAGACTTTACAAACATTACCTTATCAAACCATCTCTACAAAAAGGCACAGCACAACTTTCTCCAACAGCTGACAGCAGTTTGACCCAACAAAACCAAGCCTCACTGGCAACTCTTCTGTCCCTGCACATAGCTAGCAAGCTTCTAGTTTCCTGTCTTGGTTCTGAGATGCTGTTTCAATGTATGTACAGGCAGGGGAAGGAATCCATTTGTACTGCCACACTCACAGCGACTGCCCTCAGTTCCTGGCAGGATCACTCCAGCTGGCCCCAGACTGCAGCAAGGAAAAGAAACCCATCCCACCTCCCTGGATCAGAGTGAACAGGAAAATTAAAGGTCAGTGACAAGGACATCCAAGGTAAAGACATGGAACTTCTGGCTAGAGCTCTGCCTTGTGTTGTGTTGCCTACCTAGCTGTCACCTTAATAAATGAAGAGGAGAAGGACTGAAGCAAGTGGTGTCAGTGGTAACGTTCATAGCTAGGCATTCTGCTCAGCTGCTTCACACAAGCAGGGCTGACAGGTCTGGCTTACATGTCAGCAGGTACCTGCTAGGTGATAACTGGTATTGATTAAAAGTAAACGCAAGCCTGTAAATTAGAATGGAAGAGGTTTCTCTCACTTGCATCTTGTGTATCCTGTTATGTTTGTGCAAGGCACTAGAGAATCAGGCACATTGTTGGGAGTGGAAATCCTATTATGACTAAGGTGGTCTGAATTTGTAACATCCACTAGCTTCATCTAGGAGCAGTTGCAGCACAGTCAATTTTAATTGCCATTAAAATTTCCCAGTTCTAAAGTGATCTCCTTTTCCAGCTCTGGTGGGGGGACAGGGTCAATGATGGGATAACAGCCAGAAAACTCCTGAAGAAAAGCATTTGGAATCTCTACAGTTTATCTCCACTCTGATACTGATGTTGACATTTCTGTTAGCAGCATCAATACTACAAAGCTCCTTCTGTTTTTCTATCTTGGGAATGTTCTGGCTCTTGACATAAATGAACCACCACCGAATCCCTGTAGCATACACAGCCTGTGTGATGTGTTCAGGCCACTCTGACTTCTCTGAGAAATGACAGACAATGACCTACCTCCAGCAGAGATACCAAAACCAGGGGAAATGTCAGCAAGTGACCACAGCATTCAGCCTAGCTCTTCCTTGGGGGAACAAAGAAATAGGACTCACTCAGAGAGGCTGGTGCAGAAATGGATGTGAGAATAGTGATGCAGCTTAAAGCAACACAGCAACACGAGACTGAAAAATGGAAGAGGTTATTGCAGATAACACTGGGTACTGCCAGCACAGGAAAGGCTCTGCTGACACCTCTGTTCTTATCAGGTGTGTCAGGATGCTGAAGGAGAGCTCAGTGGGTGCCTAAGTGCTGGTGCAACATGAAGTGATCTGAGTTGAAAGCACAAAGTGACTGGAGAAGACTTCCTGCAGGTTTCAGATGGCCAATGCCATCTCACTATGAGACACAGCAACTGGAGGAGGGCCTGCTTTGTGATCCAAATGCCACAGCCATAAGATGCAAAACTGATTAAAGGATGTGTAAAAATACTGCTAAGTTAGCTCTATCCTGGCAGGATTTAACCAAGTATTTCCTGTCCTCTGTTTTGTTAACTCTCTAGCCTGTTCTGATGATTTGTGGCTGTTGTGCCTGTAAGTAATCCATATCCAGTCTGTCCCAGAGGGCAATCTGGGCTGGCAACAGAACCATCCCTCCTTGCAGGAACTGACAGAGAGCAATCTTCTAACAATAACTCCTGAAGTGTCCTCAGGAAAGGTGCTTCCAATGCCAGGGCAGCAGAGAAACAATATACAGTCCAACACAGTATTTCCAAAACAATCCTCCAAGCAAGAAGGGAAAATAGAAAAGCAGGGGAACAACAAATCTATAGGCAAATCCTGTCAGCTAACAACGGATTGATCAGGGAATGCTTTACAATCAGTCTTGTAAACAGGGGAGGGCAAATTGGCCAAAGCAGCTTGGAAAAATCCCATATATTCTAAGTTCTACCAAAGTAAGTTCACCACCAGCAAGCTCTGTGTTCAAAGCAGAAATGACTCTGAATTATCAGGAGGTATTTTCCTAAGGAAACGGAAAAAAATACAACATCCAAAGAAAAAACAGGAGCCACATTTTACTAAGAGGAGAGAAAAAAGAGTGGCTGTGTATAGCCACTGACCTTTAGGGCCTTCCTTTTTATATTCATAAAGAAAACCTTTCTCCTCCCTGTTGATCCCAGATTTTATATATATATATAAAACCCACTACATAATATATAGGTTTTTTACATATATCTATAAAACACTATATAATATATAGTTTTTACATATATATATATATATCTAAAAATACTCAAACACATGTGTATATATTTCAGCATCTTACTAAATTTCAGAGTCATTTAAAAAAAGAAAAATAGAGAACACAATTAGGCAAAAAAAACTCCAAGCAATTGCATGCATGCAGGCTTATCTTGCCATTTGTGCATCTAAATGACACCATCTGTAAACAAATGCAGAAACAGCATGCTCAGGTTAGCTATCTGATTGCCCAATTAACTTGATCAAAGAAAATCAGATAATAACCTTTGGTAGCTCCTCCTAGAAATTGTTCCTCTCAGTACTACTTTGATTTCATAGTGGATATTGTAAATAACCACACTGTTCCTTCGTGCTTTTACACAGGCACAGGCAGCAATGCATGCTTAACAGAGCTAGCAACAGAACTCTGGACCAGCTTTCAGAAAGCTCTTGAGATGTTTCAGAGGCCTCTCTTTTCACTGAGAATGAGACAGCTTAGACAAGTTAAAAAAATAAAATCAATTTGGTCTAATTTCAAATGGTACGAAAAAAAAAGGATTTCAGGAATTTGTGGACCTCCATGTCTACAGAAATAGCCAAAATGCTGCTTCTGGATCTCTGATTTTTTCAAGGTGCTTTGTTTCCTGTAATAGGTCAGTATTGTTTAACCATAGGGTTCACTGAAATAACTGTTAATTAATGCCAATTTGAACCCAGCTGAGACAGAACACTAGCTTGCTCTGTTCCAGTGTATACCTTCTAATGGACAGAGAAACCCCAAAGTACCCAAACCTGTCTTAGTACTGCAAGTAGAGAAACTTGTTATATATCAACATGAGTTACAAGATGGACTTTTACCATGGATCCATTGCTCCTTTGCTGCTGTATGTACTTCTTTCTCTGAGATGATGCAGTGCAAAGGGAGTATTTTCTTTTCTCTACTGGTTTTGTGCGTCAGATAAACCTTAGTAACTCTAATGGCGGCGAAAAAAAGCAGCTGAGCAAACCATCAGCTTAACAACAGTCTCTCCAATAAGAGAAAAGGCAGCAAACATAGAACTGCTGGGCTGGATCATGTCCCTGAAGAGGAATTCCATACAATCCTAGTTCTTGACAGGCCTCCTGCAGCCACAGAGATGCTGGTCCAGCTTCCTCCTCCCTCAGGAACAGGAGAGCAGTAAGAGAAGCTACTGGCCCCGATTATACTCTTACATGTTCCAATCAAGCATCACTGGATTTCTTCCCTCAGCTTCTCCTTGTGGCAGGAGCTGCTGTTGACTCTCCATTGCTGCTTTTCTTCTTCTAAAGGATGAAAATCCAATTTGGTCCTTAGATCACTTTGTTCCACTCCGTGCCTGCTTTAACACTCTTCCAGGAGCACTGCCTCTCCTTCTTACCAATTCAGACTTTGCTTTTCTCCTATAAACAAACACAGGAAAATCCCAACTCCTCCCCACATCCCCTTTCCAAAAATATAGGATCATCATGATCATCTGTATCACAAGAATTATTTAGCACTCCCCAGTCTGAATACAGCTTTTGCTGAAAAACCTGTATTTTACTGGACTGGGAGGTGTTTATTAGAAAGCTTTCAAAATGAGATCTTCGTTTCATGAAAAGAAAAACTGTTCAGTTGAGCAAATAGAGACATTCACAGCACAGGGACTGAAAGGGTTAAAAATTATCCTAAGGAGGAAGGAGCTCACAGAGTTAGCAAAAAAACTTATAACTTTTTCCTTTGTTTTACAGAAAAACACTAATAGCTGCTCTGGTTTCTATACTTAGTAAGATAGAATTTTTTGTATGTTCTTGGTTTTGCCTTTTTTCTTTTTCCTTTTTGTATTCCTCTATTGCTCCACACAGGTTTTGCTTAGTGCTTCTCCTTGGCTACAAGTGCTTCACTTTGAAATACAAAGCTCTTTAAAAACAAAACAAAAAACCCCCACCAAAATTCCCCAACACCATCTCACTGGAGGGAAATGGGAGGTGACAGAGTGCGGCTGCAGCAGTCTGGTCCTGCTGCTGTCCTCCCCATCCCCAGATCCTCTGCATCTCTCCATCCTTAGTCGAGGAACCTCTGGCAGGCTTTCTTCCAGCGGCAGGCAGTGCACCACATGTCTCTGTTCTCCATCCCATACACCTTCCGACACTTCTTCCCCTCCCCTCTGGGCTTCCTGGCAGAGAGAGGGAAGCTGGTTAAGGAGATGCTTTCATGGCTTTGCTGTATTACCCTATATCAGGACAGCAATCTCTGCAGAGGGCAGCAGACAGGGATCTCCTCCCAGGAGATTCCTCTCTTGCAGATCTATACATTTGATCACTCAATGTTCCTTAAGGAGCACAATCCATGCATTAGGAAGACCTAAAGTTTGGATTGTAGCATAGGCAATGATCTGAGAGTCATCAAGAAAATGAAGAGAACTTCCTTCTAATCTCCAATCTAAGGTCAGATCTGCATGTGACCTCCAGAAGTACCTGGCACAAGGCCTGTGGCTTTGCTTCACAGGCTGCCTCTTCCATTTTGCAGCTATTGACTGTTCCCCTGAACTGTACCTGTGATGAAGGAAAAGCCAAATGGGTCCAGACCTCTTAGTTTGAAGCACTGTTGCAAGAAGCTGCCTAACAACTGCACCGACAGTTGCTGGTGTGGTTCTTCTGTTTGGCTACTGACATCTTATTTACTAAGTGCCCTGCAGGTCCTGAGGCTGCTGCTCTGCCAGCAGGAGCTGATGGTACCATACCTCAAGCCAAATGCTACTCTGGGCGGTGATGACAGAACTGTGTGGGTCTGTTTCTGCTCTCCACTCCCTGCAGGATGACTGTGGGTTGGTGAGACCTGTCAGTACAGACAAAAGACCTGCTCTGAGAACATACACACATGAATGCACTAAAAACACTGCTCCCAGAAAATACAATTCATCATGCACGCTGGTGAGGATACCCAGGAAAGGTTATTCATAAAAGACAACCTAAACTTGTCCCTTCTGCTTAAGGCAAAGAACTGCAGCTAGCAGTGGTTCAGAGGTGTGCCAACACTCAGCCTCCTGCAAAGTTATCTTGCAAAACTGTAAGAAAAAAAAATCACTGTCAGGGTGGTATTCCATGCCTATAGGTCCTTGAACCTTTGACACCGAGCTTGTCCCTTGGCGTCTCTTCCATAAAGCCTACCACCCAAGCAATCCAGGTGCAGGATTAAGCTATTTAGCACCTAACTGATAGCCAATACAAAAAGGAGAGGTTTGGGTCTCCATCCTCCCTGAAGGTTGAGCCTTGTGAAGATCAGCAGCCCAGCTCTGCTGTTGCAGGACTCTCTCTGTTCTGCCTTCCATCTCAATCCAAGAGTTCCTGAGTTCTAGTTCCAGGATCCAGCCCCTGAGTCTGATTCCCACCTGCTGGTGAGTCCTTCTGCTACAGCATCATTAGTGAGGGTGAGGTAGCTGTCATCAAGGGGGGGTTGGGGTGTGCTATTGGTTTTGTGTGTGTGTATGTATATATGTATATACACATATACACACTTCATTTTCTTACTATTTTCATTAAAGTAATTTAAGTTTCATTTCCAATCCCCAAGTCTCTCTCTCGTGCTCTCTCTCTGTTAATAACAGAGAATATCTGTCCCCGGGTTAGTGTTTGGCCCAGCCCTAACCCATGACAACTAGCTTTTCTGAAGAAAGGGTCAGAGCTGACTTTCCATCTAATATACATATTCATTAAAAAGCTGACGAAATGCACACTGTATTGTATTAATATAAGAATGCAATATGTATTGAATATGTTTTCTGTATAAAACAACAATTTTCTGCTATCAGTAGGGGCTACATGCATGTAGCCTCCTAGAATCAAAGACTCTGCATTTCATCTAATTGTTTCTTCCTAGTTCCCTTTCAAACAAGCTTCATCTTCCTAGGTCATTTAGGTAACTGCCCTACTGCTTGAATTCAATTAGCAGAACCATCACCTTGCTCATTTTCCATCTAGTTTTGCAAGAGACCTCTTGGTGGCACATAAAGGAGCATATAATTACAAAATACATATAATATAGATCCAATTCTCTGCTTGTAGACACTGGTGCAAAAATAAAGTAATTGAATTGAAGAGATTGGCAAAAGTGTTAAAATCAGCACATATCTCATTTGTTTCTTTGTGGTATCTCCTATGTCCAATTTACTTTTGTCAGAAGACAATGTGAAACAAAGCAAAAAGGTCTAAAATTTCTTTTCTTTCCTTTTTTTTTTGTCATTCACTTACTGGAATGCCAGTGAAGGTAACTGGAGGTGACTGCCAGGAGATGCTAAAGCTGCTGCCATTGGGAGTGAATTTTGCTGACCCTGGAATGTTCACTGGAGGAGTGGCCTGTGGGAGAAGAAAGCATGATTCCAGTAAGGAGAACCATTCCTCTTCCAAAGCATTTCAAGGGATCTTTCACTCACTGAAACTACATCTCCAAGAGACTTTTCCAGGTGCTCAATGCAGGCAGTGGAGCTCCCTCCCTCCCTCGTTTTGTGGCTCACCTGGTAAGCGTGGTCCGTGTGTACGAGGTAGAGGTTGGTAGGAGCTGAGCGGCTCAGAGGTGTCATCAGCTTGGTCTCAGTTTTGGCACAGGAAGTCTCAGGACGGATTGCATCTTGGGTGAGAAAGGAAGGAGGAGATGCTAAGGATGGAGAGCCTGGGGACAGGCTGCACAAGCCATCAGCTATTGAGTCCGTGTTGAGCCTGATTTCTGTATAGTAAAAGTCCTCCTCTCCATCACTGTAGTCAGACTCTCCTACACGTCTGTGTAAGACAAAGAGGGAAGGAATGATTAAAGGAAAGCAAGAGCTCCAAGTTAAATCTGAAATTCTGGATTCATGTGCAAATCTATTCATACCGTCAATAAATGACTATTCCCAGTTTCAATCCTACCTACTTGATCTACTTAATCAGCATTCTGGCTGCAGGGGAAATGGGAGAGGAATAGGAAATCATCTCCTCCCCATGTTATTCTTGACTAATTCTTTGACCTTGGAGTAGATGTTTAACTTATGCTTCAGCTTAAATATCAGCTTCTCATTCATAACTACTGAAGTTAGTAAGAATCTCTCAACACACTATATGACTTAAGAAATGACAGAGCAGCCACAGAAGTATGGGTAAAGGTAACAAACATGGGCAAGGTCTACTTCACTATTGTTACAGCAAACAGTATGTAACCTTAAATGTTACTTAATTAACCAAACAGAGTTATGGCTGTGGCTCACCATAACTTACCTTGGCATAACAGAAGGAGCTGCTAGAAAACAGTTTCACTATGCAATTCACTCAGACATAGGTAGAGAAAGGACATATACAGGCTGGCTTGCTAGCACAGGACTTTCTGGTCCTACTCTCCAGAAGCAAACTTACTGAAGGAGATGATGTAAAAGGTTTAATTGCCCCTGCATCAGTGACACTATTTGCTGCATGTTTGTGCCAGGAGAGAAGCAACCCAGTTGAAGAAGTAGTTCCCAGTAGGCTTCCTGTTATCTTGAAGTCCAAGGCAAACCACTCTTTCAGCACACTCATAATCCACATACTATACAGAGGTTCCTTAGGGCTTGGGATTTTATTTGGCATTAATTTGACTCAGAACTAGTCCAAGCACCTGATCTGAGGTGAAACAAGGCTGGCAAGTGTTCATGCAAGACCCTGAAACTTGCTGCCAGCCTGGAGGTGATGCGCCGATAGCACATATGAAGTGAATCCCACTGAGTTGCGCAGTGGGACCTAGAGCTGTATTTGACCTAGCAGAGCTCACAGAAGCTCAGGAGAGAAACTGCCTTTGCTGTTGGAATAAGTTCTCACTCACTGTGATGCACTACTTGACAATTTCCTCAGAAACCTAAGGATCTGAGACAGAAGAGCCAAGGAAAATCCACTTCATTTGCCCAGCCAAGGCCTACTGCTCTCCTTCTGCACCAAATCCTTCAGACTTCTGAAGAGGTTGCTCCCTTACCCAAGGTGAATGGTTCGGATGTGTTTCTGGATCCTTGCAGCTGTGCTCAGTACCTTCCCACAGTTTTTCCATAGGCATTTGAACATCACCTTCATGGAGTTCTGAAAATGAGGAGTAAAGCAACATTAGTTGTACGGAAGATAGAAAGAAAACAAACCCACCCACAACAGATACACAGTTAGAAAACACTGAAGGTTCAGAGAAAACCACAGCTGCTGCTATGACAATATTCACCCAGGAGCTGGGATAAACCTGCTTTATTTCAGTCAGGAGCTGCTGTAACACTTACTTGGACTAGAGAATGAGAAGTGAAAGGCAAACCAGCACATTTCTGCCTTCCTACTCCTCCTGTCCTGTATCCCACAGTCACCTCTGTCTTCAGCTTAAAAATCATCCCTAACTTCCAATGTATTGAAACAAAAGTGTCCTCCAAAAGAGTTTTGGTTTCTTTTTAGCTAGCAGCACCCCTCTCCCACAAGTAAGGGCAGAACAGTGTGGATCAGCAGCTTCTGGAGCAAAAGGATCAATCTGAACAGGTTTAGACGATTACTAAAGCTTCTTCCTGCTGTTGATGAAGCAATTAACTGTTTCAGGCTGAGCCAGAAACAAATCACTAAGGAGAATAAATTATCTGTTTTTTCTCTGTACCAAAAGCCTCCCTTTCATCTTGCTATGTAAAAATCTGTCCTGTTGTGTGGGGAGGAAAGGAAACTTGGACTAGTGCCATGTCTTTGTCTTCTTTTTTCATGGAAAGGAGCTTTTTTGCTAGCATAACAGTGCTCTTGGGGGTAAGTTTTGGACTTTTTTTAATCTGTGTTTTATTTAGTCTGCTTTTGCACTCCTACTGAGGATAAATTTGGCCACCACTAATACTGTATCAAAAGCCATCAAGTTTCATCTCTCTCCTTTTTTCACTCCATATGTTTGCACAGAGAAAGCTTCACAGTATTAAGGTATCTGACATGCTGTCAGACAAACAGCACTAGCAGGGAACAAGAGATATGAAGGTCACATCCAGTTTTTGTGATGACATGTAAAGGCTGCCTGTTGCATCCTGCACACAAAGAATTTGCCAAAGTAGGACAGAAATCCCTTGAATGGCCAGAGGCAACACCTTCTGGAAAACACTCTAGTGTTTTCTGAGCAGGAGGCTCTGTAGAACCTCACCATCTGCCAGCAAATCTGTGGTGCTGATGGCACAATGTATGCAGTAGGTGACTAGGGTGAGGCTAGGTACCTACGTTAGCTAGATGCCAGGGAAGGAAACACATACAGAGCTGCTTGGGTGACCTGTTCCTTTCTCACAGCAAAATAAGACTACCAGCATCCTATCTGCCCAGGGGTATGGAATTTAACAGCAGGCTAACCTTTCTCTTCCTAGGAATGGGTTCATCAAAGAGAAGGTTGCTTGTTTCAGCTTCATCAATACCATCATCTGTCTGGGAAGGGGTCCGAAAGGCTTTGAAGCTGTCAGCTGACAGAGGTGGAGATGGGGTGGATGGGTTGGACTGGTCACTGGGAGCATTCCAGCTCCAGTATCCACTGCTGCTGGTACTAGAAGGCACAAATCCTCCTTCTTTCCAAGATCCATTTAGGGATTCTGTCAAAAATAACAGCCATCATTACAACAGTATCATCAGTTAGGGCTAAGGAGTTCTTTTAGGCCGCACCTAGAGTACTGGGTTCAGGTTTTGGCCCCTCATTACAAGAAGGGCACAGAGGCATTAGAGTGTGTCCAGAGAAGGGCAATGAGGCTAGTGAGGGTTCTGGAGCACAAGTCTTACAAGGAGCAGCTGAGGGAACTGGGGTTGTTTAGTCTGGAGAAGAGGAGACTCAGGGGTGACCTTATTGCTCTCTGCAACTACCTGAAAGGAAGTTGTAGTGAGATGGGGGTAGATCTCTTCTCCAGGGTTAACAGTGGGAGGACAAGACAAAATGGCTTCAAGTTGCACCAGGGGAGGTTTAGATTGGATATAAGGAGGAATTTCTTTACTGAAAGGGTTGTTAAGTCTTGGAATAGGCGACCCAGGGAGGTGGTGGAGTCACCATACCTGGAGGGGTTTAAGAAACATTTAGATGCTTTACTCAGGGACATAGTGTAGTGGCATGGCAGTGATAGATATGCTTGGACTTGATGATCTTAGAGGTCTCTTCCAACCTTTGTGATTCTGTGATTAGATTAATTCTATTTCATCAGCCCTCTTCTTATTACCACTAACCAACTTTCTAGATTTAGAGGTTTCCATGTGTCTTCCGCTGTACTATGCATGGAGTAGTCTTTTAAGGGATTACAGATTTCCTGGTAGACCATCAGAGAGAGTTAATGGGCACAGGAAGTGAGGGTCTAATCCTGCACCAGCAGAAAGAGCTGTCCCTGTGCAGACTGCTAGAGCATGGTGTCTCAAGCTGATCTGGAAGTGCTCTGCCTGTTTACTGCATATCTGCAAATGCCAATAAGCTGTTTGGAGAAGTGACACTTCAGTGAGGTCAGGAGACCTCCTGCAGCATTCATCTCCCATTTATGGAATGGGTCACCCCCCAGTTTATCAACTGGAGGTGCTCTACGGTTATGGTGAAGGTTCCTTCCCATTTCTGCCAATGCTGCACCAAAGACCCTGACTAGGTGGGAGCAAAGCTCAGCATGATCCCCACACAAGCATACATCATTAGCAGAAGACAGCCAGACACCACAGCCACAGCTGTTGGCACTAAGCCCTCCCATACACAGCTCTGGAGGCTTACCGTTGGGTCGAACAGGAGGGCTGCGGACCAAAGGGCTGGTGGATAAACTGGTGAGTACCATGGCTGCTGTCACTTTATCCATGTCCAGTTCCTCTGAAGATCTTCTGAAACACAGTCAATGGGAGGCAGGAAATAGATCAGCAAGATTGAGCTTTTTTTGTATTTGTTATTTTAACACCAGCCTAAACCCTAAGGCAGCAGAGCACTGTGATGACAGCAAGCTGCTGAGCAGAGGTCTCAAAGCTTTTGTCTTCTGGCAGCCTGAGCACATCAAGTGGCTACCTTCAGCAAACAGCTCAGTGTAAATAGGAAAAGAGAATACATCTTTGTACAGAATGGTCAGGATTACTGTGACCCTCCAGAAGTTTGACTCTTCACATCCCACCACCCCAAATTTTTAGTCAATAATGCTCTGTCAGCATTGGCATCTCTGCCTAAGATGGAAGTTTTCACAGGTAGGCCAAGGACAGGACCAGTCATGAGCATCCATGTCATTTCCAGCTGTGCTAAACCACACTACCTGCAATTCCTGGAATGCTTCCTTCCACCTGATCCAATTGAACAGGTTTCCAATAGGAAAAGCCCAAACAAAGCTTTGGACTTTTTCTCTGCTTATTTTGAAACACACTCATTTTTACTGATCAGCTTACCACTGGCTCAGCTTCATCCCCCAAACAAGGAATGCTCTCCTCATACTTCCCAGTCACAAGAATTTTAGCAGCTACAGAGGCTGCTTTATGTGACTCTGCTCCCAAACAGATTTTTACAGTTTGGCTCACGAATGTAAACACAGATATCTCATACAGCACTCAGCCAGCACTGCTGCAGCAAGAGCAGCCTCCACGAGAGAGGGAAAGCACAGAATTGGAGACAGGAACCACTGAAGCCATCTGCATTTCGGCAGCATTACTTGTAAGCTGATGCCTTCAAACTGTCTCAGTCTTTTCTAGCTTTCTGTCCTGGAAAGCTGAACCTGCACCCAGCTGTTCAACACTTTGCACTCAGAGAGGTGAGTGTTCACAGACCATTGCTTTCACCATTGCTAAGGTGATCTTCTGCAGACTGCAGTAAGAGTCCTACACTGGTATTAGGTGTAATGAAATCTAAATCAGTTGTAAGATCATCTACTACATCAGCTATGAAGATTTCTTTTTTCCTCTAATCCCGTATCTCAGTCTCCAAATGCCATCTGCCAACTTCTGGACTGATCTATCTCTACCAGTGCACTCTGCATTTGAGACAAATTTTAGATCCTTTACTTCCAAGCCTTTGTAAATCTAAACACACACCAATAGTTGATATTTGCAGGCTAGCTCACATACAGAATAACTGCAAATTAGTCACATCAAAGGGGAGATACTCACAGAGTGGTTCTCAGCATCCTGGAGTAAAAATATACTTAACAGAAGAGCTGAAGAGAAAGCCATTTGAGAGCAGGGGAAGGCTTACAGTTAATAATCTGCAAGTAGTAGTATCTCAAACACTTTCCAAGTGACAGGGGACACAGAAAAAAACTGGGGCAACAGTTACCACCTACAGTTCTATCAGGATGGTGGGAGATTTGGGCAAACCCAATCATTTGTTCCTAAGCGGTTTACCTGTAACATCATTACAGGATAAGATAACCAAAACAGACACATTTTTAATGAAATAAAGACAGGACTTTATGAAGTGTGGAGATATTATGAGAATAAAAATGGATTAGGAAGTTTTAGGAAAGCTGTTTGGTTTTTTGATAAACAAAAAGATGGTCAATTTAGATGGCTTAAAACTGAAAGGAGGTATCAGGGATATTTATAAGTACTCCTGATCAAAATGTTTTTCCAGGATGCTTTTAACATTAAATATTCATCGTGCTATAATATGTTAGCTCTGTGAGTCCAGAGGTGGGTTGGGTTTTTCTGTTGTTGTTGGTTTTGTTTGCTTGTTTATTTTTAATTACTTGAATGCTCTGCATTTGCAAGAACCAAACCACTGATGGAACATGTGGTAGCAGAAGAATGCAGCATCTGGCTTAAGCCCACTGATATCTTTAGTGTTCTTGTCTGAAATTCAACTTTGTTTTGTGCTTTATGACCAGAGCCATGGTTTGTAGAACTGAAAATAAACTCGAGTGAAGCTCATGATGGTTTCTGTATGGCGCTCACTGTTGTTCTGAAGGGATGTTCTGTCACAAAGGATACATCAAGCCCCTAAGCAGCAAGGCTGTTACACAACACCTCCATCTGTGGCTTGTCTGCTGGCCGTAGAAGAGCCAAGCCTCCCTTTGTATTCCAAAAGCTCTTCCTCTTCTTTTAATAGCTCTGATGATGACTTGGTGTGACTGCTCACTGTTGGACCTGCCTCCCCAGGAGCAGTGCCTGCAGTCCTGCAGGTATGGCACTAATGATGCCACCTCTGGGACTGCAGGAGTGGCCACTGGCAAAAGCCAAGCTTTTCAAAGCAGAGACGCAGAAGAGAAACTAACCAACCAACCAAAACAAAACCAAACAACAGCAACAAAAACCTACATAAAACCCCAAAGACAAAACAAACAAAAAAACCACACACACAAAAAACCCTAAACAAAACAAAAATCAACGAAAAACCAAAGGAAACCAAACCAACAAACCACCACCTCACCAAAAGCAAACAATGAACTGTTTGAGAATTTCATTTGGCCTAGCTCTCCATCCAGGCTAACAACTGCTGTCCGAGCACATTTGTTGCTTGCTTGTTTGACCTGCAGGGCAGAGACCCCAGCCCAGGAAGACAAAGAGAAAGCATACAACATAGTTCTATTTTTGCTATATATTATATATGTTTCCCAGATCTTCATTCACCAAGCCTAGCCATGATGATGATTTTTGCTATAGATTTTCATGAGAAGTTTTGGAAAGAACATATTTTTGAGGAGTCTTCCACAATATAGTGATTCAAATGTGCTCCTCTGAGTCTGGATACCAAAATAACAGAACAAAAATGAGACTATGTTGTACGCATGCTCACAGCCATGGTTTTTCTGGCACAAGCAGTAATTTGGGGCACAAAACCTAGCAACTTAGCAGGACCATTTTTTCACAAAATAGTAAGGTAGCAACTTTAAAAAAAACCAACAACAAAACCAAAACCCAACACTACCAAACTTGCTGCAATCAGCCAAGGTGATCAACAGTCTCACACATCACTCTCGAATCAGAGATGGGTAGAAATCAGACTTGGTTTCACATTTTAGCCTAGAGGGCATCTGAGTTACAGAGGGAAGCACCAATGTCAAGCACAGCTTTGCTGCAGTATTATTGCCAAGGTGAACAGTCAAGAATTTGGATCATTTAAATGCAGTCATCACGAAAGTAAGTACAGCCTTTGGGTTTTTGGATTCACCTTCTCATTTTGTATTCCCCAGGAATAACAGTTTATCTCTTTCAAACACACCCACCTTCTATCAGAAGGCAACTCACTGAATCCTAGTAGTGCAAAAATGTTAAGGAGCAGGAATGGGGAGAGGCAGAAAAGAAACAAACCCTGCCTCTCCTTTCTGGAATGGTAGACATGCCACTCTCTGACACTGCGGAAGCAAAACAAGAGTTCACTCCTTTGTTTTGCACTGATCCCTGATTTTATTTAGTAGAAGCTCTAAATAATTCATAGCAGAGTGCCTGTTGTTTAGTTGAAGGAGGGAACTTGGAGAATGTTAATCAAGCAAGAGATGAATTGGCCCAGCTGTAAATCTGCAAGCTCCCTCCCCGATGAGCTCATCCCCTAGCAGTGCAAATGAGAATGACATCATGCCTGCCAAGCCACGGGCACACACTCCTCATGCTCGCTCCCTGACTCCTCCTGCCCACACAGGGTTGTTGCTGGTTTTCACATGGCTTTTTTCCAGAAAAGAAAATTATGTACAGACATACTTAGGTAGAGAGAACAGAAGCTGAAGGACTTGCCACTAAAACCATGGGCTTTGTCCTGTTAGATCTGTCACAGCTCCAGAACAGACACAAAGGATACCTCTTTCTATTTGGAAAAGAATAGCATTGCATGTTTATCAGTTCAGCTCCAAAAATACTTTCAAAATAGACGAAAGTATTAGAGGCAGGCCTTTGAGCAAGGTCAACAAGGACTTTTCAAAGGGCTGCCCAATGCTTTGACTTGATTTTCATCCAGCACCCAACTTCATGACCTTCAGCTCACAAAAGCACTCTCCAAGCCAGGTCTCAACAGATGTGTTTGTAAAAGAAAACGTTCATATAGCCATTCTATTGAGATCTCTCATTTCTCTAAGCCTGCTTCAGCTAATGAGCAGGCACTTACAGTGCAGACACAGAAATACACAACATAAGTGGACAGACAGAACCTATTAACAATGGGCAATTTAACAGATAAACTAAACAGTTAATAAAAACCCCACAGACAGAAATAATGCATGGGAATGAAATGCTCAGAGAACAATTTTGACATTAACCTGCAAAAATCCAAGGTGTTTTTCTAACAGTCCATAAAAAGGGCAGCTGCATTTGTTTATTCTCATGAATATGCTAACCCAGGTCCATAACATGCTTCGTAATTTCAGCAACTACAGTAAGCATTAATATTAACAAGCTCATTGAGGTCCATTTCATACTCTTTAATAATTAAAGTTATTATTTTACTGGAGAAGTCTATAAAAGTGATAGCAGTAGAAAGCACAGGTCAGTTGTGTCACAGTCAGCATAGCACTCAACAAAACAAAACTCAAAAACACCTCTCGGGCTCAGAGCATCTCCTGGTCTGGTGAAGAGCCCACACCAAGATCAGCTTGCTTGCTTTCTATTGAATAAGGACATACTATATAAACCCTAATAGGAGAAGGGAACTGGGAATAAAGAGCATCTAAGGAAACTTTTAAACCATATCACTGTGTATTCCTCATAAAACACATGAAAATATGCTTTCAGCAATGTTAAAATTCTAAGAGTGCATGCTTTTGACCATCCTTGGAATCCAAATAAAAGAACAGAAAAAGCATTTTAACACCTAAGAGAAACCAGGGGCTTTAGTTTTTTCTTAAGGCCATCAGGCATAAAAGGCAGGAACAACACACATAGGAGGGGTAGAAGCTTTTATATAGAGCAGAAAGTATCTGGGTTTGGATCAGAAGCTTTTCCTCATTTTTTCAACCAGACTTTGTGGCAGGTTTTTAGTAGGGTACCCCAGATTGGAGGTAGAAATGGGCCAGAAAAGTTAGAAAGAGAAGTCAGCTGTTGGGAGTCAGCAGGAGGCAGGGCTGGCAGTCAGGAAGTCTCTATTTCTAGTCCTGGTCCTGCTTTGCTGGGCAGCCACTTCCTCCTGCTCTATCACTTCTCCAACATCTTCCAAGCAGTTTTGTTATTTCAGAGCAATCGATCATGAAAACACTGTACTAAGCATTATTATTTTTATTGCCAGTGCAGTTGCTATCCTGCACACTTTGAGGTGGACCTCAAGACATTTTAAAAAGTAGGGAAGAAGAGCAAAAGCACACAGAATGGCTTAATATTTGCCCTTCAATGTAAGGACAGAGAGGACAGGTTGTTCTCAGTTTTGAAGTCTGGCTGCAGATTTTGTCTTCCCTATTTCCTCTTTCTGATATTTTTGATAGCAGGTAAATAAGGCAAACTACTAGGAGCATAGAGAGGCTAATCGTGACAGAGCCAACAGTGTTTTAAAAGGCACAGATGGCACTGCAGGACTGTGATGAATCAGAGCTCCTTTATGACAGCTCTATTTTACCAGAAGCATACCATCAAAAAGAGCTGGAGGCAGGGTCTCTCACTCCTGAGCAGTGCCTTGCATCTCCAGCTCAGCAAGGATTCTCTGTGTGAAATAAGGCCAGCATCTACTGCTGTGGATGCTCAGCTGCAACCACGACACTGAGGGGCAGCAGATGCCAAGACCTCGATGCTTGTGTCACAGAGGAAGCCTGAGGAGTGCTGAGCAGTGCTGGTACCTGGGACATGTACTGACCCCTCATGGTTCCTTCATAGCAACTATATTGTTCATAATTATGACAGACAAACTCAGTTAATGCAATGAACAGTTTGGGTGTCTGCACAACAGGTTGCAAAAAAAAAAAAAAAAGCCCAAGAAAAAATGCTAACTAGGAACATTTGCTGTCTAATGTAATTCAAAGCTTCTGTATGTAGGGCCTAATGTTACACATTATGTCTTAAATTAGGACGTGAAAACTTGGTTTATTATGAGTGTAGCAGAGATCTAGTTTATTTGGGCAAGACTTGTATTATACATTCAATGTAAATTTTTTTCTTCAACCGTCTTCCTCAGATCAAACCACAATAAAATAACAAAATTCCCCTGCAAATATCTGCTTCACAGATGAACAAGAGACAGTAATGTATCTTCCTTTGTAATGCTTTGAATGTCTGTCATCATCAAACATTACCACAACATATAAACAAATGTAACCACAAGCGCTTTAAGTGACATGTTTTAAAGGGCTTGCAGCACTGATCAGATTTTTACTATTGCTGTTGTTATTACTCCTGTCATCTACAAGTACTCTAGCTAGGTACTAGAAGTAGAACAAGAGCCAAGCTGCAGGTCACCTGCAGTATGCCTCAGGTGCAATATGCTGCCATCCAGTGCTGCTTTGGCAACAAAGCCAAAGGAAATTTTACTTGGCAAGCCTAGCAACTTAACAACAGTTGTAGCTGTTTCACCCAGACCTTGTGTATCTAGCAACACTTCTGTTCCACCATCTTCCAAACAGGATCAGGCAGTCAGAAAAATCTGGTTTACAAACAGATCCTCATCTAGATACTGATATTTCCAAGTGATTAAGTGCTCCATCCCTTAACAACACTCCTGTTATCACAGGCAGAACAGGGATCTGATGCATATGAACCATCATCTAACAGAGATTAGACAAATCTTCTTAAATCAATTTAAAAAGCACCTCAAAAATAGCCTTTCATCTGCACAAACCAATTATACACTCTATGTATAGTCACCCAAAAAAAGAGTTAGATGCCTTTCATCGTAATGGAATTGTCTTAGGGATACAAACCAAAGACTAAACATCTCTTGCACACATAACACATGCATACTATAAATGGAGAAGTCACACCTTCTACCTACTTTTTTTTTAAATGTGTGAAATGAATGTTTTCATGGAGATGCTGCTAAAGGAGTCAAGACAGAAACTTCTACAATTAATTCACGAATAGCAATCAGTGATGTAACTTCTCTCAGAAAAGCAGACTTCATGTCTCTGCTGACCTCAACGATACAACACCACTGCATTAACTGGAATGGCTAAATTTTATAGCATTTAAATAAAATTACTCTGATCACAGCTGTGATGTATGTAACCTATGAAACCACATACATGGTAGCCCATTCTTGCCCATTTCACAGACATACAAGTTACAAACCATGTACCCATTGACTTTTTTCTTTTTCTCAGCACAGATGGCATTTCAAGAGGCATTTTTTTTCCTGGTGCCACAGCTAACAAACCACAAAGAAATTACTCTTATTGAATATTGCCTGCTGTTGAAGAGCGTTTGGAAATTAGGCTCCATTTTTGAAGGGGACTGAAGAGCTGAGAACAAGCCACGCATTCACATCAATGCCTAGCAGATCAAGCTGTAATGCTGACTGAAAGCAGCTCTTCAAGAACTAGAGCCTAATGGTTGCTGCAAATTAAGGACACATTTTCCCTCTGTGCCACATTAGAGGAATTCATTCAATTTTGCTTGGTAATGACATCACTCCTCATTGGCAAGTTCTACCAACTGATAAAACTACTTAGCCTTTTGCCTTGGCTACCAGTGGAAAAAGATTTTAAAGAGAAGTTATACAAATCTTCCTCAGCAGTGCTTTGAATACAAGATTTTTCTGCAGAAATGGGGAGCTTATTTATGTGTAGATATAAACAGCTATGCATGTTTATATATCTGTATGCATACATAAGGGACATCTTATTTTGAAAAGAATATCACCTAAAATAATACAGACTCCCATGTCAAGCAGTAGGCCAACTCACCATTACCACATTTTTTCCACAATCGCATTTTCATGCTTTTATTTTTCACTGGAATTTCATGCCCTGGGAATGAAAGTGTATAAAAAAACTGGACAATAACACTGGCCCAAAATCCAGATACCTGAAGTTACCAGCTGGTGTTACAAGTTCCCTCTCCTAATACTAATACTACTGCACGCACTAGCAGACAGGGTAAAAGTTAAACACTGTGGAAGCCCAGGAACAATGCACCAAGAGGTCCATGTGATGAGCAGATAAAGAACCTCACCAAACAGAAAGCCATTTACTCATGAGAAGTAAGCTTCATCTCTATTCTTGCTAGATCCATCACTCTTAAATCACATCCTGCTCTCACATATCAAGCACTGTAAACCAGGCTCAAAGGCCACAACCACATATAGCTGTCATTATACCAAATTGTGTGAAAATCACTATCAAATACAAAACATTACGAGTACAGAATCAAGCAAGCACTTTGCTTTATTCATGAGATAAATATTCCCTCTGCTGTGAACATTACCAGGAAAAAAATATACCTCAAGAGTAATGTTAGCTCATCCAAAACTCACACTTTAACAAGACTATTATGTTAGAAAAATCCTGCTGGATAGCCCAGCCAACGTATCTAAACTGGTGATGAAAGAATTAATTGTGTTGGTCACTGAACTAATTCCTCTTCAAGATGGAACTGACTGAACACACTGGTTGTGGGGATGTCAGTAATACAGTCAAGTACAAGATACCTTGAAACTCTCAAAAATCAGTGCAACACAAAGAAGAGACATGTGGGAACTGACAAAGTCCACTGGAAAATCAAGATGGATTTATGCAGGCTTTCAGAGTGAGTTTTTCTACACCAGGGGATGTTAGACTTCTTTCACAATTTAATTTACACTTCTCAACTAAGTTTCTGCTACATAGCTTTCACATGCTGCAGGCAGATCAAAAGGGTCTACTGTTTAAAGCACACACAGAGTTCTTCTAAAATGCAAAGACAACGCAGGTTTAGAAAACAGCGTTGAGAAATACATAGATTTTTACTTCAAAATGTACTAGCAGACCAATTCTCTGACTGCTCTTTGGATAAGCCTCCCTTCCCTGTCACAGCCAGATCCTAGAAAGCACCACACCTTTTTGCAGCAGACCATGACAAGCAGTTTACTATCAAGATAGAACATAATCAAGCTCTAATGACTGCTTGGGTGAAATCCAATCAAGCTACACACATATTTAACTAAAGGAGCCTAGCAAAACAAAGCAGCAATTTACTATTTCAATAATTAGCTGGTAGGAATATTTGGAGAAGCTGCTTTGAAACAAACAGCATTGCCAACTACCAATATTGCTACAGAAGCCCTGAAATATGGGGATGCTCTGCAAGTGATTCCCATTACAGTAAAGATAACCATTTTCAGAGTTTCTAACTGTCATGCATGCACAGAAAATGAAACAAAAACCTATAGGATGGTAAAAAACATGGAGAAAACTTCACGCCTCAGTGAAGCACTTTTGGGGTACAAGGTAAAGCCAACAGAGCTCAGAAGCTTACAGAGCCAGCCAGTAAATCTGATGCACAGTCTGTTTTCTTGGCCTTCTGTTTTCACCCATTTTGACTGCAAAGCCTCAGCAGCCAACAAACAGTTGCTGTCCTCTGAAATTGTCCCAAAGTTGTGAGAGAGACAGGAAAGGAGCTTCCCCAAGGAGAACTGAGGAGCATTCTAAAACACAACAAAAAAAAAACAACCCAACAGCGTCCCTTACCTTGCTGGAGGCACATCAATGTTTGAAGACACGACCTTGCGCTTCTGCTCCAGCAGGCAGACCGAACGAGTGTTTTCCTTCTCAGACTCATGAGCTCTGCTTGGTTTTTTGGTCTCTGCTGTTTTTAAATCTTCCTCCTTTGTGGTGAACAGGAGAAACTGTTGCTCTGACAGTTTGTGACTGATGTCACTTTTCGCATCCTCCTGCTGAAATGCAGGGAAGGTCATCTCACGCTTGATGCTGCCTGCCTGCAAAATTAAAAGCAATTATTACATTTTTGTCTAATTCTCCTACAATGTGTGTTTGTGTGTGTGTGAATCCCAATATCCCTAGCTATGTACACCATATACACACCTGTGCTGCACAACTACACAGCAACTATGTAAAAGAAATCCTAGCTGCCCTCCTCCTAAAATACCAGGAAAAAGGCAGAATTTATGCAGATAAAAGGCAACCAAGAAATTAAAGTGCTTCCAGCAGCCACTTCCCGGGCTCTTTAACAGTTGTATTTAAAAAGAGGGTTTCCTGACAAGCACAGAAACATTCCACTGTAATTCTACTCAGCTGCCAGAAGGCAGAGGGGAGCAAGTGATGCTCATAGGGTCTCCACTATAAGCCCAGCTAGCTCACCATTGATGGCCAGCTGTGTGGGGTACAGAAACACAAGAAAGGCAGTGTTAGATTGTCTCTATGGTTTTCAGCACTTCTGAGGTCTTTAGGCCTGCTCTTTCCCACAGACAAAAACTTCCCAAGCAAACAGGTATTTTAAAAAGCACACTATCTCTCTGGAATACAATGTGTTTGTGTTTATAAAGCAAACTACTGCAGCAAAGAGCATGGAAAGCCAACAGCACCAAGCTACTCCACCTTCCCAGTAAGTAAAACAACATCCAGGTTGTTCATTTTCCTCTGAAATGCCATTCCCTGGCCAGTTATGCTCCCTCAGCTTCAGGAGGCTGATCTATCTCACATATTGGCATGTGCCTCTCATCCTGATGTACATCAGCCCAGCTCTCCCAGTCCCTCACCCTGCTAGCTTCCCTGCACACACGGGTGGAAGAGACATCCTTCTCAACATCCAAACAAATTAATGGATTTATATGTGTACATATTTGCATAAAAATAAAGATATAATCATCTCACCACTATCTCCCTGATTATAGTTTGTAGATATAAAAATGCTGGAAAGTACTTTTAAGTCCACAGGTAAGCCAATCTTGCTAAGGCAGTTTTGTGTTGTTCTGCAAAGCACATGTCATCACTAACACAGAAATACTTCAGACCAACAAGTTAATTGTCTCATTGTAGTGTTTCCATGGAAGGGCTTTTAGCAGTTGCTTCAAAAACAAAACTAGAATTGTAACTTTATGAATGTAAGAAGTAGGAAGAATTAATCATTTTGTACTTCTTCACACACAGAGCACAGATGACAGCTAAATGACTACCACAATTAATATTTTCAGTAGTCTATTAGTAATTTCTCATTGCGAAATCCATCTTAACCTGCAGGAATTTGTATTTAGTGGTACCCTGTCATAACCAAGTTGCTAGTCCTGAACTCCACATACTCCTATCAAGACCACGCACTGCAACGTAAGTCCTGCCCAAATTAAAGCATGCTCAACATTACCACAAACATTGAGGAATTTTGAGAAACGTTTCTTTATTCTTTACAGAGGATGTGCAGACTGCAATTTTTCAGTCATTTAGGTCTTAAATTATCTGCAGCCAATATTTTTTATGTCCCAAAGCACATCCTGGTAAGATTCTCATGTTGCAGTCGAACTTCGGTCTTCTTCAATGTCAGTTAAACTTCAGCTTGGATTTTGCCCTGAACAGCAAAAAAATCACTCATCAAGTAGACAGCTCCAGTATTGAACTGCCTAGTGAACAGCAAACACCAGAGGAATACCTATCACATTTCTATGCAAATGCAGAGACTTATATTTGACAGATATATGTCACTGCTTTACTACAACCTGACTGGGCTCTAGCATCTTTCCATGCTTCTGGCACACTGCTGCTTGAATACTGAAGTTACTTATTTTCAAATACTTCTCTATCATTTAGCAGGCATTAAGATGTCTGTGTTTCATACACAATGGAAAATATTAAACTCCCATCATTTAACTGTACCTGACCCAAATGTATAGAAATAGGCCTTCAGAGGTGAAAACTGACTCCCACCTATGTTCTCTCCACTCTCCTGTTTCCTGTGCAGCACTTGTGGATCCAGGTTGGCACATCAGGAGCACAGACCTCACTTCTAACACACAGATGGCAATAAACTTGAAAGAACTGCCATGCCATACCAAGTCCACTTTGCTGATGGTTTTATAACCAACTCGGGGTGATTTACCAATGAGGAGGTGGGTAGCAGGCATTGGATGCTATTGGAAGGGCACAAGCAGAAGGCAGCTGCCCAGTGCAGAGCAGCACTGCCTCCAACCTTGTGACTCAGCGCAGTGTCTTCAGTGAAGCTCTGCGGATCCATGCCAGCTGAGGATGATCTGGCCACATGTGGGATGGTGTCTGCTTGCCAAGAAGCAGGCTAGCAAACAGAGGCTCAGCAGAGCAAGGCTTGTGTCATGCTGTCAGGCAGCATGACAGCAGTAAGAGCCCAGCGGAATTCCCTGATCTTCTAGGGGAACACTAGCTAACTCCTATTGCTCCTCATGTTATCTACCAGGATTCTGGAAGGACTAAGATGTCCTAAGAAAGTCCTCTCTGTGCACAGTTTCAATCTTAAGAGGTCTGGGTAAATTAACCAATCTTGCAACTATGGCCTATTTTCACAGAATCATTAAGGTTGGAAGAGACCTCTAAGATCAAGTCCAACCAGACCATTTTGTGCTACTCTGTTTTGTTCATACAGATAAAAGACTTCATATTATAGAAGCAGCAATAACAGTACCTCCAAAAAACACTAAGAACATTTTATGAGGATGGAGGGAAGTATCTGCAGCCAAAACTCCCTATTAAAAAACAAACGCAAACCAAACATGCTAGTGGGAATGTACTTTGGGAAACTAACTGCTTAAAAAACCCCACCTTATCTAATAATCATGAAAATAAACACTGCCATATTTCCATTTTTGTGTAAACCGCCTTTTCTCTCTCAACTCATTAAGCTATACTTGCTTTACTTCAGCTGCAGGCCACCACAACTGAACTCACTCCCAGTGTCACTTCATTTCAAACCCAAGTTCCCTCACAAGTCACGCTTGCTGCTTCCCAGACTGGGGAGAGGCAGGAGAGGCACGGAACACACTAATTAAAAGCCACATTAAAAAAAAAACAACACACTCCAGCACCCCTCACCAATTCTGGATGAATTTGCATTGTTAACAAACAAATAATGTTAACTTGTGAGCCCTAAGCCTGTGTGCTAACACTAAACACAGCTCAGGATGAGGATTTTACCTGGTAATCAGATGTAAATGAAATCAGTTGATCGATCAAAAAGCCCTCTTCTGATTAACACCAATTAGTTACAAGAGAGCTCAACAGCAGCCAACATGCTGTGTAACTCTATTAGATTTCATATACCATTTTTCCATCCTGACTTTGTGACCATCTCTTTCCAGTTTCTGAAGTGGATGTAAGCATGCTAAGGGTTAGGGACTGCCAACAAGACTTCCATCTGGTAAGAGAACAAAAGCCACAGGATTTTTGTTGTTTATACAAGGCTTAAGCAACATTTTTGATCCACTACAGAAAAAACATGCAGCTCTATGAGGGATGCAAAAAAAAGCAATTAATGTATTTCAGCCTAGTGTATTAATTGAAAACAATAGTGAAATGTACATTTTAGAGGTTCAGCCCAAACAAGAGCTCAGTAAGTGCAAGATTCTTTTCAGGACAGGTTAGCTAGGCTACGCTCCAGGGACAGGGATAATCCATTTTTCTGAAGAAAGAAATCAGGAGTAAAGCTCACAGCAAACTACAAGTAGCAATGAGAGACACCAAACTTATTACCAAGATAACATCATGCAAGTAAAAAATTATTTAAAAGAAATCCCTAGAAAGACCAAGGCTTTGGTTTATTTATACTACTTCATACAGGATTTCCAGTTCAAAATTTTTTTTATTTTGCCACCCCAAGCCAGCATCCCCTGGAAGGAAAGAGTGCATTGCATTTCCATTTCACCAGAAATGTCTATTCATAGTGGAATACAAAGAGATAAGAGAGAGTCTCACAATGATGCTTGGAAATAATCTGCCTTGAATTTCAATGTATTATTACATTTCTGAGTATACTTTGCATTTAATTATTCACTTCACCAGTGGATGCTTATTAGACATAAACCATGGCATTCTAATCACTCTAACCATCTGTAAACAGATGCTCTCTAACAATACAGAAGATCATGCATTTTAAGGTCATTATAAGTGTTCTTTACAATATATAGTATGCATTAATGTGTAGTAATCAAGTATTCATTTTCAGTCTGGATAGGATGAAGTCACTATCTTCTCTACTTGACTGAATACACAAAATCATCCACAGGACGTATTTTCTATGCATTAAAATACAACTCTAAACATTCATGTTGCCTGGATTCACAATATGGTATGAGGCAGCAGCAACCCAAGTCAGCAAGAACTTTCTGCCCTTTCATCATCAGGTGCATGTCAATGCTTATCTGGCTAAACATGACTCATCTACAAAAAACACGCACCTCAGCAGCAGACTAAGGTGTTCCTGAATCCAGATGAATGACAGATACACTCATTCTCACATCTGTAATTCAGTACCCAGCCAGGTACCTGTTGTACCCCCAATAAAACCACAACCAACCAGTGACCTCTGAAATTCTGCACTACCTGGCACAAGACGCAGAGATATTATTAAAACTGCACACAGACGTGTCACTGAAATTACAGGAGGACACAGCAAGGAACACTGGGAATCCATGGCCCTTCCCATATACTCTTTTCAGGTTTAAACAAAAATCATTCAGAGATATTTGAGTCTTTTTCTCTCCATCACGTGAGCTGAGGGTGTGAAAGTATGGCAGCTTCCTTTCCCATCCCATAGGCAGCCACAGTCAGCTCCTTATAGGAATGTACATGACATGACTTCTAAGATAATCAGACATCAATCAGTAACAATTACTAATAATACTAATTATTGCATGTATACATCTTCAGAATTTGCTTGCAATCTTTAAGTCTCAAAGAAATAAGTCTGTGTTCTGTAATCTGAATGTGCTACAAGTCCATGCCTTGCAGTCACCATCCTGCAAACCCACCTAGCTGGGATCAACTGGATAAATGAAATCTCATGTTGGGGCATTCTCTATGGTATGCCTATAAACATCTATTTTCTCTGATTTTTCCTACTTGTAAGAGACGCAAAGGATGTCCCAGAGGCCAGTGCTTTGGAAGCACTTAAATTTGTCACATATTCAAGAAAGAGACTGGTTGAGAAATAGGAGGCCAAAAGCGTTTTTTGATCCCAAAAGAGTTCTTTCTGCCATTTCAAAAGGATGTGCATGTACACATAAAAGATCAGGCTGGCTCCAATCTTTAGCTCACCAACTTTACAAAGTCTAGTTGATAGAAAGTGATTGTACAATTTGTTCTCTGTCACTGCAATTCATGTGTTAGCCACTCTAGCTCCTGAAGCAAAGACAAAAAATGAAGTAACCATCCAGTCTGATGACTGCTTGTCATAATTGCACTCCCTATCTCAAGTTAAGTAACCTTTTATCCACAGTGTTAAAAAAATACATTAAAGATGGTAAAATGATGAGCTATACAATTTCACACATCAGCATCTAATCACTGAGGCATTTTGTGTCCAGTGATCATAATGGTCCTCTAGAGTCTGCAGCAATCAAACTATTAGGACTGCTCTAAAAAGGTTCTAGGAGACTAATGGATTCACTCCTGTGCTTATGTAATTGAGCTGAAACCCCAAATCTGCTTCAACTAGCAGGACTTTTCCATCAACTTCAGCTGGGTCAGGATTTTACGGAAATTTGACTGCTTACGTTTTGCAAAACCACCAATAAAAAGATCTGTATTTTTATCCAAAGTTCAAGTAACAGAAGTTGTTCAGTTTCCTGTCTTCATTAGCTTTGTTGTCAAACAACACACACCACCCACACATGTACTTTTTAATACGAGACAAATGTCACCACAATTATCATTGGGATTGTATGGCAAGGTGCCAAAGTGGAGAAAGGGATTTGATCACAGATTGTGTTCAGCAAACATTGAGTTCCTAGGTGCTCTGTTCAGCAATAAGCTACAGTGAAAAATGGCAATACAAATTTCGGAAACTGATCACCAAAGAAGCTAATGAACATTCTTCTTATTCACTTTGTATTTTCTGTTCAATTTTTGCAAATAAAATACTAATAAGAGTTCCTCTCTTAGCCCACCATCCTTCTGTCGTTTTGGGGCTGACCTCAAGCAGCAGAAATGGTCAAGATGCTCAATATTTTTAGCAATAAGCAATTCAGTAATTCACATGGAAGTATTACGAAGCTGACAGACACTCATTCTGAGGGGCTGGGGGGAGTACATAACCTCCCCATAATTCTTCAACCTACAGCACTATTTACAGAGCAGGCCCCAGCCAGAACGAGTAGACCTCCAGAGGTCCATTCCCACCTCAGCCATTCTGTGACTGTCATAAAGACTGAGCAGCAGCTCTCTATCCACCAGTACATACTGCACAGCTGAAGGTGGCCAACTGACCATTCTCAACTCATTCTAGACTAAAAACAGCCTAGCAAACAAGGATCAAAACTGTTAGTGCCTCCTCTTTATTCTCACATCATTGAAGTTTTCTAATACAATTCCTTTTAAGGGCAAAGTGATTATGCTCGGTCTGTGTCCAATAAACAAACAGCAACAACAAAATAACACCAAAAATCCTCAAATTACATCCATTCAGTCTTTATTATGGGAGAGTGGAGAAAAAATTCTTTCTTACAATCTCACCACTCTGAGCTCTGCCTCCAGTAATCCAGGTAGAAACTTTCAGTCAAGAACTGTAAGAAACTGAATGAATTTTAAAATTTAAAAACAAGTTAAGTTTATCTACTTACAAAAATATCATTAAGCTGCTCGTGTTTATTTGCCTCTCCTGTCTCACAGCCCATCAGTATCCATTCACTATCTCTTGTGTTCAGCTTCACAGAAGAGGGTAGAGCAGGACCATGCTTGCTCTGGGTTTGTATCCAGTCTATCCTAACAGAGGCTGCTCCAAGATCAGAATGTAAGTTCTGGGGTTCTAAGAACTAGTAATATTTATAAAAATATATCTTTATTAGCAGTCTCAGAGTGAACATTTCAGTTTACTCTTAGGTTAGTATGCAATTTCCTAATGTGTTTTAAGAAATCTCCCCACCACTGAGTCTGGTATTTGAGGTCTGGATTTTGCAAATTGCCTGTTAAAATATGTTTGCACACATATGGAAGATAAATTATATAGCACTTTGCTAATCAAGAAAAAACAAAGAAGTTTGTTCTTAGGCTTATGCCTACAGTCTATTCAAAGAGTAAAGCAGATAGTTTGATTTAACGGATGACAATGATTTCATACCTGGCTTTAGGAAGAATGCAGGAAAACAGAGCAAAAGAACAGAGAGAGAGAATTCAACCCAGCCAAACAGCACACCTAAGTAACAGACAACTGATTGCTTCCAGACAAACTCTGCAGAGTCCTCTACCTCCCATGTATCACACAGATGTCTTTAGCTTTTTTAATAAAAGCAAAAAAAAACCAAAAAACCAACCCAAAGCAAAACACAAAAATCATGTCCAAAAGCTTTCTTTTTCCTGGATGAACCCAGACTCCTACCATGATCTGCTCTGAAACCTCTAGCACAGACTTGAATGTGCTCTGCACTTTGCACTTGTGGCAAATTCCACTTTCCAAGGTGGGCAAACCCGAGCTTAACATGCAGGAAGCTGAAGCCTTGCTTAGGCAGCTTGGGCTTTCATAGTCCTGTGTCACAACACAGCTCTCTGGGCCTTCATCTTCACTCTTCAGCTGCTAATTTCCCTGGATTTTAGGAGCTACATATCTGCAGGAAAGAAATTCATCCTTCTGAACTACCAATGAGTGCTCATAGAAGCCTATCTAATCAGCACCTTGGTGTTATTTGTTCCCTTATACAGATGACTGAACTACTTCTGACAACTTCAGACACCACAGCACTTCTCAGCAAGGCTTCACAGGCTCTCCAACTCTCTCTGGCTCACCTGCCACTGCCCACCAGCTGCACACAGCATGTTCATGCCTCTTCCAGCATCATGTTAGAAAAGCAGGGGGGAAAGAGCAACAGGTGTCCTCCAGGGCCCTCCACTTGGACATCTAGGTGGCCACAGCAATAGACAAGTAAATTTTGTATCTCCCCCACAACCACCAGTCTCTCTCACTTTCTTTTTTGCTGTATCTGTTCTGTCCTTCCAAGACTTCAGAAACTAGAAAAACAGTATTTTTCTTTATGAACTGCTTCTTCCTCTCTACCTCCACACTTAAGAGCAGGGGTCAAAAGCAGATAACCAGAGGTGCACCCACACAGTGAACTCCTTTCTGGCAGACACAACAGGGCTGTAAGATCTCATTGTGCAGGAACTTTTTTCATCTTGACTAGTGGATACGCAATTCTAAAAACCATGAATTCCATTGTGGCCTGTATGATGTATTCACCCATGTATTACAGGAACTCCATGGAAGTGACTTTGTGAAAACCTCATAAATCTCTAGCTTTAAAATGCCATTCCACTCAAGGGCACAGACATCATCTGTGTCCATACTACCTACCAAAACACTGTGTGATGCTTTAAATTGCATTATCTCGATACAGTGTACTGCCAAACCAACACCTGGGTGACTTTCCCTTCAACCTGACTAAATTCTGAAGCTCTTCAGGACACAGCTGGGCTGCTGATCTTCACAAGGCTCAGCTGCTCCATCATCAGGGAGGGTAGAGACCTAAACTTCTTTTATGGATTGGCTATTAATTAGGTGCTAAATAGTTTAATCATGCACCTGTTTTGCTTGGATCTTAGGCTCTATGTGAGAGATCCTAAGGCCCAAGCTTGGGGTCAAAAGTTTGGAGACTGAATATGACCTCTATTGCATGGAATACCTTGTTTGCACTCACACTAAGACAGACTGCTGGGACCAGAAGCCCATCACAGTACCTTTCATCCTGAGGCTGCAAGTCAAAGTTCAAAAGGTTTTGTAGCAACCAAGTTGTGCCAGGCTGCCACATCTTAGTAATGACAGTCTGACCCTGCCAGACCATAACCACCATCTCGCGGCCTTTGAGAGAATTCACTGAAGGGCTACAGAGACTGGATCCAATGACCCAACTGGGTCAGATTTATCCTGTCACTACTACCACAAACTTCCTCTGAAGCAACATGAGGAAAACCTGTATTTCTGCTGCTTTCCTTCAGGGTTTTTTTGTTGTTGTTGAATAGTTGGTTTGGTTTTGTTTGCTATTTTTTTAGTTTGGTAGACACGAGGAAAACATCAATAGTAGTATGGCACTGCTACTAGGCCAACCCTGATCTATTTGTTAATAATCATTACCTAGATTAAAAAAAAAAATTCAATCCAAATGGATACCCTTTACACTTTAATACACATTTTCCATTACCAGCGCACACCTAACACATGAATCCTCCACAAACTCCCACACACAGATTTAACCCTACTATCTGGGCTATCCCCAAGAGAAAAATAATCACCGAAAAACCCTCATGATAAAATAATGAAACCTAACTCTGTAGGATCCCAGTCAGTGTGTTAAGCAGGCTGCTTCCCAAAGCACCACATTTAGAGGGATGCCTGGGCACCCTTCACTGGGATTTGGATGGGGCCAATGCACAGTATTACTGTCTCCTCAAACTTTCCATAATTGCCCATCCAGGTCTCCTTACCGTCGCCACCCTCCCTTGCTGGAGCCCTCCAGCGCCCTGCCCAGCACCGCGTAACTCACAAATCCTGGAGGCACCACTCTAAAAACCTCTCTGCAAACAGCCAAGCTGAACACCTTTCACACACACAGCCCGCAACCCTACTGCCGCGCACTTCACCCACGGAAATCTTTATCCTCAATACTCAAACTAATTCACTTACCGGTGAGTCCCCACGCATGCCTCCTCTTGGCTGCCCAGAGGCCCGCTCTGGCCGCCCACCCCCGGGGCTTCGAAGCACGCCACCGCACCCGCCGCCTTCCCGCCGGGCCGCACCGGGCACCCACTTCCTCTGGGACTTGTTGAGCACAGGCCCGCCCGTGCCCAACCCCACAGCGGAGCACACCTCCATCCCAGCCGCGCCGGGGGCCGCCCGGCCGCCG
>VWZO01012990.1:369132-379756 GCA_013396975.1 Bucco capensis
CAGCGGCAGCGCCGAGCCCAAGAGGCGGGGGCGGCAGCGGCGCTCACCGGGGAGCGGCGGTGGGTGTGTGCAGTGGGCGCTGCGCGGCCATGGGGACCCGCGAGCGGACTGAGGCGGGTCTGGTGCCGCCGCCGCGGCCGCACCGCAGCTCACCCACCTGCTCCTGCCGCTCTCGCCCTCCTCCTCCTCCGCCACCGGCCTGCCTGCCCGTCTCTCGGGCGCGGCGCAGCGCGGCGTCCGCTCCCGCTCACCCTTCCTCGCCGCCGCCGGTTCTCGGCACCAAAACCTGGACTGGATTCCCGCTGACCGTGGCTCCGCCAGGCGCTGCACGGGGCGCCGGGGCCGCGTTGCCTCTGCAAGCGGCAGGATTTCCCTGCGGAGCGACGCCGATCCCCGCTGCCCACGTGCTTCGCCGCCGGTCCACGTCGCTGCGGGGACCGGAGTACTAGTCAGGTCGACTCCGGTCCGCCCTGCCGCCGGTGTTCCGACTGTTAAAACAGCAGGAGGGCAGGAGGTGCCCGGGAGCCTCCGCATGCGGGACAGGCTGCCAGATGCCTCTGGCCTGGATGAAATGAAATCATTTCACCTCTTCCCCCAAAAAAGTATAAATGGAGAAAAATGGAATCTTTGGGAAAATAAAGCTAAGAAACTAGGCTTTTTCGAGATGAAAAAGTAAAGCAGAGCTATCTATACTCTGTTGAGGAGAAAGCTATCCAGGATAGTTAGGGAAATAATTTCCAGTTTAAACTGTAGGTCTTCTGCACTTTATGCTTTTAAACACCTTTCTGAATTTTTTTATCATTATAATAATTTCCAATCTGAGTTTTAAGTTGATGTAGTCACCATTTAGATTTATTATAGGTGCCTAAATATAAGTGCCATGTTTAGGCACCTATAATAAATCTAAAAGCTGGTATTTTCTCTTAAGGTAGTCACATACTCTTCCTAACCTCTTTAAAGCTGATGTTGCATAAAGGATAGATCTGTGGAAAACAAAAAAAGGACAAATGCTTTTTGAGTTTTATTCCTACATGGAACACTCAGAATTAAGGTTTAGATTTGACAAAAATGTTATGCTGAAGTTTAGCCTTAAACCGGAATTCCATTATAAATTTAAATGGTATTCTCTGTTCCTTTGTACTTGTATCTCAAAGGCATAGAAGTGGAGTTATTCCAGTATCTCCTAGTATTAAAATTATTTTAAATATTCCATACTACTTCAATACCACCTAAATCTAATTGTGATCTCTAGTGGCTGTCCTACTTTGAGTCCAAACAAGGTATTCCATGCCATAGAGGTCATATTCAGTCCCTGAACCTTCAACACCAAGTTTGGCCCTTGGGGTCTCTTCTATAAAGCCTAAGACCCAAGAAAGGCAGGTGCAGGATTAAGCTATTTAGGACCTAATTAACAGCAAGTACAAAAAATGGAGATGTTCAGCAGCCCAGCTGTATTGCTGCAGGACTCTGAGTTGTGCCTTCAATCTCAATCCAAGTGGGGAAAAAGGGGGTAACAGGGAGTGTCTGTCCCTGATCAGTGGTTGGCCCAGCCCTAGCCCTTGATAGTGGCCTGTGTTCACAATTACCTGAACTATAATCCTGTTACTGAAGGACCCATTCCTATCTGCTGTCTACTGGCATACGTGTTGAGACTTCCCCAAGTTGCTCAAAGGTCTGTGTGTTTTAACTGTAACAACACCAGAACGAAAATTAGAAATTATATGCATTGAATATATTATCACTTAATTGGATTAGGTGTCGTAATCCATGAACACTGCAAATAGCAGAAGAGAGACCAAAGGGTCTCTTGCAGAAAGCAGTGATGCTAAAGGCTAGCTGGACTTGCAGAGACATGTCTGCTCGTTTCCTGACAGCTCACACTTCATCCTCTCTCTGAACTCTGCTTTCAGCCCTTCCCTCATGCTGGTTCCAGGACCTGCTGTAAGCCACAGCTGACTTGACTGTTCTTGCCCTGAGGTTTTGGTGTCTGAACATAAAAGCAGAGCTTGTTAACCAACAATCAAACTTCTAGTTGTCAGTTCAACAATTGTGTCTAAAATTACCAGCTGGGTTCTCTGGTTTGGGAGCCTTGATGGCATGGATTAGAGGCTCAAACAGGTTCTTAGGAACACATAAAACACCCTCCAGGATGGTGCCTCTTCTCACCCAGGACTCTGGCAGGTCATTGCCCCTCAGCTCTCAAAGCAGAGCAGGACTGCAGGAAAACTGGGCAGGGTTGGCAGAGGAAGGGACTAGCCAAATTCTGGTTGAGGGAAAGGAGGCAAAACAGGTTTAGGTTGAGGAAGGATAAGGAATAGCAGTGCAGAGTTTACTGGGCTGATAGGCAGGGCAATCCTGGGAAGGGATTTAGAGAACACTGACTTTTGATAAGTAATCAGAGCTGCTAATTCTTTTTACTCCTGCTAGGGTATCAAATGCAATGAGAAGCCAGTGCTGACAACTCTACAACAGATTGGTTAAAGATTTCTAGCACTTCTCAGGCAAGCCAGATTGGAGCTGTAGTAAGAATAATTTCTCTCTCAATATTTCATACAAACAAGAGATAGAAATCAGTTTGCTCCGTTTCTTCCAGTCTGTCTCACTCACTATATTAATGGAGCTGAAGCTGAACCGACATTGCCCTTTCAGTGCTTCCCAGGTGAGTTCAATTATGGAGAAATCTTCCTGAGGACAGTCAAGGAGCCCTAGATACAGACCTTTTCAGTATCTTTACATTCACAGTTAAGAGTCAAACACAAGCCATAATCCACTATCAGCCATCAACATTTTTTTCTCTCAGACTCAGTCTTGGCACTCTTGGGGTGAACTGCTGAACAATTCTGGCCCACAGCCATGTCCTGGCATGGAGTAAATTCCTGTGATGTACAGGGGAATATGGCATCACTTTGCTAGACAGAGACAGCTCATGATCATTGTACTGCAGCATAATATGTCTCTAATGCAAGTACAGGCTCTGGCTGTAACAGTAGCTGTTTGTATGTCAATAATTCCCAGGCTTCTTAAAAGTTAATGTGCATATGCACACTCCCTTTGTGTATACAGCTTTCCAACACAGCACAAGAGGTTCAGATGCTTCTTTGCCTCTACCTTTAGCAATCAGTTTGTATTTCTAAAAGAAGTCTTTCTAAACTATGACACAATTCAAACAAATATATAAGCATATATATCTCCTAGAACAAGCTGTGAAGGCGAATTACAGTGATAGCTTTGCAGTACATCTGGAATAACTATTATCTAACTTCTAAATCCTCTGGGCAGTTCTGTGCACTAGCCACAGGAGAAAAATCTAGCTTCCCCTGGCACTGCCTTAACTAACTTATACTGATTCATGTCTGCTGGAGTTTTCTTATGACACATTTCCCAAGATTTTCTACAGTCCATCTCTCCATTAACTGTTCCTCTCCTTTTCAATATAATTATTTCCTGATCTGTTTGGCATTTTGTTCCATTCAACTACTTCACACTGTGAACATGACTGCAGGCAAAGCTTGCCTGACACCACCACTGGGAAAGAGTTCCTTTTGCTTGGAAAAGCTGAGATTCTGCCATAATGCTCAAGGGGCACTACTCTATAACCACCTTGCTTTGCTGCTCCCAGAACTGCTTCCACCAGGGACTACCAGGCTGCAGCTGCCAGCAGTGACAAGCACTAGCCACAGCTAACAAGCACTAGCAAGACCTCACTGGACCACCCAGCATCTTGCCTCCCCTGGCTCTGCTTCTCCCCCCTTCTTTTTTTCTGATGTGTCAGTGAGAACACATTTCTTGATTTATTTTTTTCATCAGTCTCTGAATAATTTTCCCCTTGTCCATGAATGCCAGCTTTTTATCACTTAGAGGCAAGATACCCTCTGCTCCTCCCTGGCTGATGGTATGCTTCAGCAGCAACAGGAAGCAAAGAAACCCTCAATTTTCTGTGCATTTAATTACCATCTTTTAAAAAACAGAATCTGCTCGAGTAGTCCTTCACTTTTCACTTTTTAGTGTACAACAAATGGGTGTTATCTTTAGTATTCAGCATGTGCACTAACAATGCATGTGTTGTTCTTTCATCATCCCAGGCATTTGAGCCCCTGACAACTCCTTTATCTGGGGACCTGCCTTCTCCACACCCCCTCTGTAAACTTTGCATTTGTTTTGCTTTATGGTGATCACTGAAGTTCTCACTCCAGCTGGGAGGACAGTCAGACACCTTCAAGAACAAGGGAATGATTGACAATATTAGGCAGAAAATTGTCTAGCAGATGCCACTCAAAAGGAGAGGTGGTAACCTCCTGACCTCCTTCTCAATAAGTGAAATCTTTCACTTCTGTGACAAGCCTCTGCCCCACTCATCAACTGAGCATGGAGCAGGAGGCCACTGCTGTGTCTGGCTGCTGAGCAGCAAAGTACCACCGTGGAGACAAGGCTACACCTTCTGCTTGGAAGAGGTTCCAGTGCCAGCCATGCATTGGAATGAAGAGGCAAAATTCATCAGCTGTTGCGTGTTACTCAGTTACTGCTCTGAAACATTTACTAGTTCTAAATAGTCCTACTGGGATAGGAAGGAAGTCTGGATAGTCCAAGAAACAGCAACCAGAACTGCAGAAGTCTCTACTGCTGTCAGTTCATCAGTTTCATGATAATACTAGTACAAAGATTACAGTTCCCCTTTAATCAGTCTGAGGAAGACAAAGGGATATATCTGTACAAAAAGTAAGCCTACCATCATTCTACTTAACTAGCCCAGAGCGACTGCAAAGGAGAAAAAAAGAGAGAGAAAACACTTTTTCTTAATAAAAGCAGCAGCAGGACAAAAAACCCCAAACCAACCACTCTACACCGAGGGCAGAAACACAGAAAACATAGGCCTCTTAATGCAAACATACGCAGTGTTTGTGGGATTTTACACAAAAAAACTATTTGGGGGAGTTCCAGAGTTGTTCGTGCATACTCATGCATGCTAAAAGCAGTATGTGTGACCCCAAAAATGACACTGGAATTAAAGGCAGAATCTAGGAAAGGAAAGATGGTAAGTGAAATACTGTTTTGAGTAAGTGTACTTATTAACAGTCTTAATTTAGGTGGAACTTTCCACGTTAAGTTAAACATGTATTAAGGAAACTGCAAGACTAGCAGGTCAACATCCTCTTTCTCAGTGAAGTGTCAAAGAACTCCGCTTGATTCTAAGAGAGTTAAGGCTGAATTTGCAGAGGTAGCAATTACAAAAAAAACACCCCAACACCTAGTTGTTTCTTTCAAAGTGAACAAATTATATCAGGCACTCAGGAAAACATAAGTATTACAGGACTATATGAAACACTTCTTACAGGCTCTTCACATGCAAACTCTACTGTAAATCTCATAGAACCAAGAGGAAAAAAAAAGACTATATAGCTGTCAGTCAATGCCAGCAATGCAAATATTTACTCCAGTTAATGAAGCAACGGGTACAATTTTATTTTTATCTTGTTACTTATCACAAGATAGTATAATTTGCATAAATTCATAATGTTGGAGATAACTTTGCTTTGAAGAGACGACCCTGAATTTTTTGTTCGCTTGCCCATCACACTGACATCAACCCTAAAGGCTCTTTAAAGTAAACAGCACTGCAACCCAAATTTAAGGGAAACACCAGGTAACTTCAGGATCACTCACGCTTTAAGAGAGTTCTTCATTAATCAGCTGAAAGCCAGGCCACTATCTTTAGATGTAAGAACAACTTCCTCTGCTGTACATGTTCCTGTTTTCTAGTGGGTTCATTAAAGGATTCATTAGGGTTCATGAAAAGCTTATTTTGGAGGCTTGGGGTTTGTTGTTTGGGGTTTTTTTCCAGTGGAGCTTCCTGCTGGAAGTTTCTCTCAAGGTGTTTCTTCCAGCCATCTCCTTAGGAGTCTTCAGAGAAATTAACACTTTTGATTGCCCATTCTTCCTTAATGAAAAACGCTGGAAAAGACAACTCTGGGCTGTTTGTTCTGCTTTTCTCCTCGGTCCCCTTTTGCGAAGGCACTACCCTGTTCTCCACGGGGAAATCCGGTTGACCTCTTCCTGCTTCTACCAAAAAACCCAAACAAAGCAAAAAACACTCAAGCAAACCCCCCCCAACTCCCGATGCACAGCTAAAGCAGACTCGTTTGGAAAAAGGCCTTCACCCCTGCAGGCACACACCGCAGAGGCCGCTCTTTCCCACGCCCTGGCTATGTGAGGGCCGCCGCGACTGCCGCAACCCTCGCTCCCCGCTCCCGCTCGCCATCCCGTTCGGCTTTTGCCTCAGATTCCTCCTCCTGCCGGCGAAGCACAGCTTGCAAACATATGCGGCCCTGGTTGCCAGGCCCTGCCTCCCCTCCGCCCCACGGCGAGAGGAAGGAGGAGCGGGAGGTGCTGAGGGGAGGGTGGCGACGTCCCACAGGGCCGGGGGCTCGCCTGCCCCGGAACCGCCCGGTCTGTGGGAAGAGGCGGCGTTAAGGCCTGGGCTCGCTCCCCAGCGGTAGGGAATTGGGCTCCCGAGCGGTGCCCTTCCGCCATTAGTGGGAACTGCGTATTGCCGAGGCGAGGGCGGAGGAGGGTGGGAGGGCTTGGCTCTTGGTTCCTGTCCACCTCTGCTCCTCAGTCTCTCTCCCTTTACCAGCCTCTGCAAATAATCACTTCTGTAGTTGGTTATAAATAAACATCTCAAAGTACTGAAATCTCATGATTGTGTGACTTTTTGCCTCCTTAAAACAGCACACGCAAATAAGATCTTTGTAATCTTGCTCCGTGATAAAAAGTTTGGAAACTTGATTAAAGTACAGAGTAACCAGCAAATGCATAAAAACACCCTGATGTGGCTCCGTCACACCCCACAACTGCTAGGCTTACATTGATTAACTGAGAAAGCTATGACTGGAATTCGATTGGGACAATTAGTACTGCAGTGACCTGTTTGACAGGCACAACACAAATTTAAGCATGTCATAGTAAACACAATTTGTGTTTTGGGCAGAATACACTTAGTATAAAATGCAGTCAACGCCACAGCTAATTGCTGTGGCAAGTTCAGGGCTTTAACTGGAGCAACTCTCTGCAGGAAACAGCAAAAGCTCTTGAATTTCACATGCTAAATCTTTCTTATTTCCTTGGCCTTGGGTTTGTTTTGAGAGGGAAGGTCTAGTAAAACTGAAAAACTGAACTTCGAAGTGGCAGTGTTCTAAGTGGGTTTTTTGTGATTATTTTTTCAAGAGTAATGTTTTGGCTTGAATTTCTAAGTTCTCTTAATTAACTTTTGGTTTCTAAAGGATTGAGGTTTGTTTAGAAACACGAGCAGTTTTGCTGGCTTCCTCTGGTAGAGGTATGTTGTATTTTAATCTGAGATTTGTGTATGCAAAAAGAAAACCTCGTGGTTACTGAAAGTGTTGCTAAATACAAAGAGCTCTTTTCCCATGTTTATAGAACAAACTTTGTGTATAAACTTTTTGGTTTTTATATGAATGAAGTGCTACTACAGGCTTTGTTGTGGGAGAAATGGAGCAGCAGGGAAGAAGGGAGCACAGGGAGAAGCCAACCTGAGACCTCCTGGAGGATTTCCCTCCTCTTGCTAATAAAGATATTGGGTCAAAAGGTGCTATCACAACGTGCACATTTGGAGTGGATGGCAAGATAACGAGTTTCATTTGAGCTGGAGTTTAATGAACCATCTACTGCCTTGTCTGAGTTAGTCATTTGGAACATGTTACTTAGATAAACAGATAAACTTTCTTAAAGCAGAAAACAAAGGCAGAGTGAAGTAGCTCAGGGAAACACAACATAGTGAAGGAGCAACAGCAGTGGCAGAGCACGGTAACAGTCACAGAGGAAGGACAGCAAAAGGGGTGGGGGCAGAGAGATCAAGAGAGAGTGGCCCTGAGGCAGTGAATGATAGAAGAGCTGTTGATGGAACCAGTAATTTTGTTTCTAGTATTTATTTCCCTACAGTTTTCCCTTGAATGCAACTTTTTTTCATGGGCAGCTTACTGGGATAGAGCAAAAGTATGTAATCAAACTGACATTACACCTTGTGAAAGAAGTGTAGGATAATTATGCATGAATCAGGCTAAGTGTCCTGAAGATACTTGGTATAGCTCCTGTTAATTCAGATAATTTTCTTTCTGTGTCTTTGTTTCTTTGGTAGCATTGCCCCTCGAGCCACTCACAAGTTCAGTTGTCTGCAAAACCCAAATTTAGGAGACTTGGGACCTAGATTATCATTTTCCTACAGTAGCATGAAGTTCTGACAGAATAGACAGAATAACAGATTTCAGAGAATTAACCTCTCCTGCCACAGAGCATTAGGTGTCACATGAATTATTATTTTAAGTTTAATGTATATAGTGTAGCCTAGTTCTTTAAAAGAAGAGATTAGTTAACTGACACCATCTACCCCTGCTAGTTGTCTGCAACTAGACTAGAGAGAATGATGCTCCATTTGCACATGCGTTTTGCAAACTTACTCCTTGGCTGTACTCTTTATTTTGCAAATTGCAGACACTGAGATGAAGGGTCTATAATTTCGTAGCTTGCCTTTTCATTGGAGCACTGGTGCTGCACTGGCAGGCATCCACTTCTCTGTGACTTCATTTGAATACAGCAAATTCTTTATTATGATTAACAAAGGGTTGCTCTCTGCTCTGCTTGGAATCTCAGCCTGCTCATGGAGATTAGTGGGTTCTGAGCAATGCCAGCTAACTAAATATCTCTGCTTCACTGATCTCAAAGACATTTGTGACAATGTATTCAGTATTTTCATACATGTTCTTGCCTTTGAATGGATAACACTTTAGTAGTTCTGTTTTCCAATGCTGTTTGATTCTCCAGCCTATTCAAAAAGGTTTAAATTCAAACCTTCTCTTTCTTACATTGCTTCTTTGAGATACACAAACATATCTGTTTGTGGGTTTAATCCTCCCTCTTTGATGTGAATTTTCATGTTTTAGTTTTTCACCAAATTTTCTGGTGAGATACCCACTGGATAAAAAGAACAAGAGCTGTCACTTCTCAGGATAACACAGCCATTAAGTAGCAGCCTTTTCCTTTTAGACTGGTTGAGGATGTCTTCTAGACCACCCTCTTCTGACTTGAAGATACTCAACAGTTCACAGGTGGCCCTCTCATGGACCATTTCTCCTTGCATGCTTTGTTTTGTCTTTTTCAGTGTTGCTGTACTCAGCCTTGTTGTACCACACACACTCTCCAAATAATCAGTGTACTACAGAGTTAGGGAAATAAAATGCCATTAATGTTAATGAAACAATCCAATGCTCTAATGATAGGCAGGACAGAAGCACCCAACAAGGGATTTAATCGTGAGGTTTTCATAGCAGGATTTGAGGAGCATGTGGCAAACAAAGGATGAGGCCACAGGCTAAGTAGCAAGCCAAAAATAAAATAGTGACTAGCTGCTCATTAATTAAGTATTGTCCATTCTGCCCACTGGGTCAAACAAAGGGCTGGTGGTTAAAGACAGCATGTGACTGTAATTAAAGCCTTGTATGTGACAGGGGCACACAAGGAGGCCACATTAAGGCTGCAGAGGCAACCTTACACCAGCCCTTTCCTTCAGTGTTCAGCTTAGAATCACTACAACGCTCTCCTGATACGAGGTTGTATGGTACCCTTAGTGCATGCAGATCCTGCAGTGATAGCCTCGCTGGAGTTTTCTGCTAGCAGTAGGTGTAGTAAACTGCTAGATTTGCTTTGCCTTGGATTTGCTTGTGTGCTCACCAGTGGCTGAGGATGAAGCTGCAAGCCCTAGGCACGAGCAGGTGACGAAGAGATGGGAATGATAGGTGACCCTCAGCACAGCATGTGTGACATCAAGTTGATGTCATCAGTCAACAGTGCTGACTTACCCTTCTCTTACAGCCTAGCCAGTAGGTTTGTCTAGCCACAGACTGACCCTCTTTGGCACCCTGAATCTGGTGCATAGACTGGCTGTGTTCATTACAGCATCCTCCAGGAACCTTTTTATGCAGTGACACAGCCAGCCAGGCATGGCTGCCTCACAAAAACAACCAAAAAGTTACCCACTGCAACCAAAAAGTCTCCCCCAGCCCTGAAATCAGTGGTGTCAGTCCTGTCAGTGGCAATACCACAGCTGTGACCACAGTGAGCTCAGCAGAGCCAGAGTGAAAACTCAGTAACCACCAGAGCCTATCCTGAAGACACTGAAATGAGAGAAATCTTTCCAATTCCAGATTTTCACAAATAAACCAATCCTTTAATACTGAATCCAAGTAAGTACCTCCTATGCTTTGGACTTGTTAAGAGCATTTCATACTCTCATGACAGTTTTAGGGCTAGAGATGATTTTGAGGGGTGCTGAGCCAATGCTTTTCATCCACATTCAGTTTATTTACAATGTGCTTGTTTTGTGCATTGCCTACAAAATTGTGTTTCACAGAAGAAAAGGCTGGCAGCAGGAGCTGAATTGTTGTAAACAGCCAGAGTGAGTGATCTAGCCTGTGTACAATAGACATGCTAGAACACAAAATACCACCAGAGGCCAAAAACAAACCCCAAACCCAAACACCCTAAATACACAGTAAGAGCATTGTTTGTTTTTAAGAAACACTGAGCATTGTTTGGAGTTTCTAGATTAAGCTCAGTT
>VWZO01012990.1:379790-470260 GCA_013396975.1 Bucco capensis
TTGCCAAAAAAAAAAAAAAAAAGCCTTTGTTACTGTCTAAACCAAACTGAATTTTGGAAGCATAGTCAGTAATTATTTTGTTTCAGAATGTACCACCAGAAACCTAGGGATGGGAACGCAAGAAGTGAACAATTGGTTAAAACCAAGAGTCTCAGTCTCTCCCTGCCCTTTGTCACTCTTTTGTTTCACGTGTAGGAACAGCAGCTTCAATGCACAGCAATAGAAACTGAGCTTCTGAGAGAACTGAGTTCAAAATAGAGAGCTTTTGGCAGCAGTCTCCCTACCCTCTCTTTTTGAGATCCTTAACACATGCCAAAGCTTTCCTCTTAACACTTGCCAGGGCTACTGAATGCTGAAGTCACTGTTCTGGACCCAAAACCTCCCAGAACTCTGAGACATCTATATGGAGGATATCTGCCAAAAGTCAAGACTGAAATTGTAATCATAGATTCAGCTTTGGAATCTTAGAAATGAAAATCAATCCTGACCATGTTCTACCTCCTATTCTTCTCTTTCCCCTCCTGGCTCTTCCACCCCATCAGGCACAAACAACACAGTTTATTGTACCTTGCAGTACCCACCTTCTTCACATTAGGAACAGAAGCCTTGGCAATCTCCCTAGATGGCCATGCTGGTCCAAAATTGACAGCACAAATGTTACTCACAGTGAAATGGGAAGGACTAGAAGTTGTTCACTAGTAGCTGTTGTCACAAGTGGCTGTATGCTGTATAAACTCCCTTCTCTAGCCTGTGCCAGCCTCAGCCCTCTAGCTCAAACTCTTACAGAACTTTATGGGAGAAAGAAAAAACACAATGCTAGCCACAGAGTTTTGTCCTTGCAAGATTTCAGAGATTAACTCCCTAAATGTGGAGCACATACCTGTTTCTCCCAGCAGGTCACAAAACCTTTCACAGAACAGAAACAGTCCAACAGCCTAAGTGTACAGATTGCTACCAGATCCTCCTTAAACATTCTTCATCTTGAGAGAAAATGTAATCCTTACAAATAATAATGATCTTTGTTATTATATTACCCTAATAATCCCTAATTACACTAACTGATGATGAGATTTACAACCCATTTCAGTCACATCTGTAAATATGCAATTCTGGACTCCTTTGGTCAACCAGCTCTTTAGCAGAAATATCTCGTGGCTCTAATATGTTTTCTAGCACCGCAACACACACAGGATTGCTGGCTCCTGCCCGAGCTGGCACATCTCTGCTCTTGCCTAGCAGTCCTGCCACAAAGGCTGCATGGAAACTCCACTTGTGTGACTTACAGGAAGGGTCAACCTCACTTGGGTAAAAACCACCTGAGAAGAAGCATTGCTAAAGTATCACATCAGCTAGAGTGCCGGGAAGAACAGCTGGTCATGAAGGATCACGTCACTGAACCAAATCTGTGATGAACTGCAAGTCTTTTAGAAACTATGAACCAAATGAGAAGTCACTTGGCAGTCACACTTCAGAGGGCATAATTCCATTTCCAACACCAGATGTCACTGCAGGATACTCTCCACTGCATACCAAGTTCCCACCAGGTTAAAGCTTTACCTTTAAGTGGTGTCAAAGGTAACTGAAGAGATGCTCATACCTCCTGTTCCCAAACATGTCCATGCAGCTACCTGTTTAGGCAGAATCTGGGCAAACTGTTCAATATTTCAACCAGCCAGACTGATAGTTCTGTGTGGTTGCTCTTAAAACTGAAGCTAGCCATTGTAAGAGAACCTTTAATGAGTGATATCAACTCTCTGGAATAAAGAACGGAAAATAATTAATAGTCATGATACAGTTTTAATAATAATAATAAATAATAATAATAATAATGCATTTTTCAGAATAGCTCATAATATCCAGCAGTTAATTAAAAAACTACATCCATTTACATATTTTGCAGCTTCTTGGTTCATGAACAAATGTTCAGTAAAAAGTAATTTTCCTCTAAAGTATCTTTATTTTGACAAGTCCCCTATTTGCTCTATAATCTTTGAGTATTAACTGTACTGAGTATTAACTGTATTGAGTATTAACTGCCAGATTAAACATGAAAGAGCCATCACCTTGACAGGGAACAGATACTATTTGCCTCTGTGCTGGTCTAATTTTTTCAGTCTCCCAGCTCAGCATAACTAATCGGTAGCTGCACTGTGACTCTTCCAGGAACCTGTCCATCAGCAGCTGCTTGGTATTAAATGGGTAAAGCTCTTCTTCTCTTATCTGTAATTAAAGATGATGATGAGGAAGATACAACTCATGGAGAACACAAGTCCCAGCAGGCTTTCTTCTCAGATAATGAAATCAGCATAGAATGCCCAGAACAAACAAAATTCTATCAAACAGCACAGATTTTAGGACCTGCAAGAGGAAGTGACTACAAGGACTGAATAAAGTGTTTGTTAAGAAAACAACAGAAACACAAGTTAAAAAAAAAACAAAACCAAAAAAACCAAGCTTATTTATTGTGTTTTATTCTGTCTGGCTATTGAATTTGTATATAGATTTCAACTCAATTAATTTTGCCAGGGTTTTAATTGCAATGTAACATGTTTCCCATTTGACATCATTTACATGGACTTCCAATAAATTCAGAAGTTATTGGCAAATATATTAACCAGAGAAAATGGCAGAACCTCTTTTAAAAGCTTTTAGAGAATACAGTATAGAATCTTAAAGAATTTTTCTGCATATAAACAAGTAGATATTAGGATACTGCTGTACACAAAACCTGTATGTTATAGTACTGACCTATGCTTGTACTTTCAGATAACTGCCTCATCTGCATGTAGCATTTTTCCCCCCAAAAAAATATTTACAGAAAACTTGTCTACATTTACAGTAAATAACCATAATTACCTACTGTGCTTTCAGCAGCCAAGAGCTGAGTTGGCTACAAACATCAGATGAAGATCCTTGGAATAATTACACCAACTTGTGTGTGCTACTACAAACTGCTGAGAGGAATTTCATGGCATCTATCAATTTACAAAATGCAGCTTAGTGTTGGATCTCAGCTGCTCTAACAGAAGGATAAACCCTGCTACTACAGCCAAGCTACAAGTGATGGAACACACCTGCAGAACTACAGTACTGCAGTGGTGCTAATAAAACCACACTGATTTCCAACAGGTAGCAAGCCAAAGAAGCCATCCTCAGCCAAACAGGCTAGTGCCACCTCTGAAGTCTGCTCATACTGACTCCAGGTGTACACAGCACAGTCATTTCTGTGAACTACACAGTATATTTATCTGGATCCACAGTCAGTTCTCATCCTCTCTTTGCAGGAGCTCATCCTGCTTTGAGGATATCTGGCAGTCTTGTGTACCAGAGAAGCACAAGATTGTCCAGAAAACGGTTGGAAGAGAACATAGTATAAGAGAACATTGCTGGAGAACCACTCCAGGAATAAGTATTTTCTTTTCATTATAAAACAATGGATAAAATAAAGTGTCTGTAATTACAAATATTTATCCACTGTGTTCTAAGTATGTAATGTACCATAGATAAAGTGATTTTACACTGAAGCTCCTATAGCATCCAATTTAAAGTGACTCCCTACTGAGGCACAGTTTTAATAGTAGCAATTAGAGATAATTACCCATATATCAGGCTATTTTTTTGTTGTTCCTATGGAATTCAGATCCACTCACTAACAGAAAAGAAAATGTATTTCACTGGAAGTACAAATAGAAAATACCTAGCAGCAAACCAAACTTATTCTAAACTCTGTCTGAGGGTCTAGTCCTGCACCCTTGTCTCATGCAAATAATTCTGTTTAAAAAAAATAATCCAGCTCTGAGTTTGTGGTTTGTTTTTTCCTAAAAATCATCTGTGCCAGTCCAGATCTGCACATGGTATTCACATTAGTGCATCCACACATGTCCATTTGGGGTTTATGACAGAAAAATGTATATGCAAAATAGGAGACAGAAGTCCTTGAGCTGGGCTCTGAGATGCTTCCAGTGCCACACTGCACAGAGTCACATCTCTTAACTGCTTTTAAGCCAAGGCCCTTGGCCTGAATTGCTTTTAAACACTTGTGGCCCAACCTAGGCTTGGTAACACATGATGACTCCACTCTAGTTGCGTGGGGGATGAACAGGAGACAGGGCAGCAGTAGTCAAGAGTAACACAGCTAGCTTCCACAGCCAAGTCCTGGGAAGGAGACACTGCTAGAGAGCACTCTGTGTCACAGCTTTACCTTTCAGAAAGCACACTGAAATGATTCATCCAGCATCTTCTAGAAGCACCATTGAAAGGCTAAAGAGAAAGCACCAGGTATACAAAGTTGTGATCAAGACAGTGGCCAGGAGCTGCTCAAGAGCCATGGAGAAGCACACAGCCCAGGAGAATCTCTGCAGGATGGATTCCCTGAAGGCACAAGAGATGAGGACTTACAGAAGGCAGCTGCTCCTCAGCCACTTGCTACTGTGGGGATGGGTGATGAGTGACTCCATGAACATGAATCCCCACATGTCTTCACCCCTCATTCCAGGCATCCTGCTACATGTAAGCAAGCCTGCAATCAAGAACAGACTGAACTGATAAAGACTGCAGCAACTAACTGTTCAAAGCTGACACCAACAAAGACCACCAGCTCCTCAAATGCTCACTGCTGAAACACTTAGGTTCTTCAAGAGAAGACTGATAACTCTTATTGCAAAAGCTTAGTCATCATAGCTACATCACTGGGCTTTGGGAGAGACTATTGCTATTACACACCTAACTGAGGTCCAAGGCATTAATGTGTCTCTATAAAGCTGTTTCCAACTTAGACAAGCAAATGTCAGGGTTGTTCCTTGAACTTTGAATTTAAACACAGTCTGGAAAAGAGTATGGAAGTACTTAGCCACTTAGTAAAGAAGGCACTACAACTGATCTAACTGTGGACATTAGCTTGTGCTACAGAGAGCTATAAGGAACCTACTCTCTGTGGCAAAGCAATTTTTGCACTCAGGGTAGGGGCAACTGGTTTAGGCCTGGGGTCAGCACTGGCTTAGGTATGTGGAGAGAACAACTACAGGAGACAGATTCACAGAAGAGACATCCAGTTCCCAGAGGAAAGTTAGACAGGACCTTGTCACTAGCGCTGTTACACACAGTTTGTCTAGGCCCCACTGAAGCAGTCTGGTGTGAGATCTTATCATATAGTTGTGCCAATGAATGAAGGCAAAGAGTCAGACTGTGAAGGTTCCCCAGCAAAGATCACCAGGTAACAAGTGCTTCATTTTGGATGCTGACATGTTATTTAGGCTTATGGTAAAAGAAGAACAAATAGACATAAAGAAAGAAGCAAAAGAGACTCTTTCCTTTACAGTCAGATTAATCTATTCAGGGATTACTGTTGGAAAAATATTTCTATTCAATATATTAATGAAGAGGAAGCATTAATAACAGCCATAAAGGAACAGATCTTACTTATGGGAAGAAGGAATTGAACCAGAAGCTTGACTGAGAACTACATCTCTAAACCTGTACCCCTGGCACAAGAAACAGACAGCAAACAAATAGGTAAAGACTTCGGAACGTCTCCAGACTTAGCACAACAGATCTTCTGAAATATGGTGCATCTTATCTTTGGCCTTAAACACTGTGAAGTAGAAGGAGAGGACAGGCAAAGGCAAACTTCACGAATTCACATTCAAAAGAACAGAAACTTTTTTGAGGAAAACACTCCAGAAAGGAAGACTGAAGTCAGCATTCCAAAGCACTGCAAGGAAGTGGAAGCAAAAGGTTTGCTGCAGCTGTGGGAGTGTGGCAGCATGGTCAGGAGCAAGGTGCATGTAGACTGGTCTCAAGTGCTCCTCCTCAAAGGAAGGAAATGAGATAGAGTTCTGCACTGTCACATGAGGGCAAGATGCACAAGGTCTAACTCATCCTGCAGGCAGAGCTGGACTGCACACTTGCGCTGCTCCTCAGAGCCATGTCACTTACAGAGAAGGCCATAAATCAGTACACCTCTGTCAGTTATGATGTTATTTCTAGTATATGTGTGCAATCAGATCTGTCTTTGCTCTTTATAGTAGCATGTTGAGCACTGGCCAATGATCAGAGGAAGATTCAGTCCAGTATTCCAACTCCCATCACTAACTGAGCTGAAACTAAACCTGCTTTGGCTACTATGGAATAATCCAACCTCAGTTTATGTACTTCTAATTTCAAATTAAAAATGCCAGATAGTTTGACTGTTACCAAGTCTGGACTAGAATTTCAACCTGTGTCCACATTACAGGTGTGTTCCTTAGATCCATGGGGATCTATGCACCTGTACACACACAACTGTGTGCAGATATACAGTGCACAATGCCAGCTCTCTGCTACTGGACTAGTTCTGTCCTGCTGTACTATTCCTGAAGAAAACAAAAGGATCAACCCAGTACCTACTTACTTGATCCAAGCACTGTACTTCTTTTAACAGTAACAGATGAACGTCGTACCTTTGCAAAGCCAGTGCCTTTCAAACTGCTTGGCACAGTCCCAACAAGCTCTTTGTCACCTTTCTGCTCCTTTTAGCCGAGGAAAAAGAAGGACCAGTGGCTATCCCAGACAAAAATCCTACTGTCTCTTTTTTTGCCCTTTAGCAGTATTCTTTTACATAGACTCCATTATCTTGAGCTTAAAACCAGCAAGGCATACTCCACACCCCTGCTCAAGAGAAAACAAAAAAAGCATCCATGGTTCATTTACATACTCCTGAAACAGGAAAAAAAAAAGGAATACCAAATAAGGCTTAAACAAAGAATGGCTTCAAAAACCTGCTACAAACCCAGTAAGTTCATCTACAAAAACTCTGAAGATAAAATAATAAAAAAATAAAACCCATCATCCACTCACCACAGTACGTGAGTTCTTCTATATAACAAATCAGACAAGCATTAAAATATTTAAAGTCTCAAAAATGGGCAAAATTCTTCAAAAAACGACTCAAGACTATGAAGGTTAGACTAAACATGATGCAAATGCACTAATTTGCCCAACTTATTGCAACATGACAATGGTCTGGTGTGTGTGTGTGTGAGGGGAAGGGAGTAGGAATGCTACGGGTGCCACTTGCCATTTTCAAGCAGTATTTCACAAATAATCAAACAAAAACCCTACATATACCAGTAAACATCTCAAATATCACAAGCCACATTCTACAGCCCTTGACATTAAAAAAAAAAAAAAAAGAAACAGCTGACAGGATTAATTCCAGTACATATGAAGGAAGTCCCCTGTGAAGTGCTGATGTTCACACTGTAGTTGCGATGAACGTGGACAGTGCTCCCCAAAAGACACCAAAGTGAGCACAGCTTTCCCCCCCTGCCAAGACAGACTGAGTTGAGGTACAGTGATCCATGATTTGCCCAGCATTGTGGATGCCCAAACTTGAAGGAAAAATGATGCTTGAGAAACACTTTGAGGCAAATAACACAAAAATAACCTCTTGAAATAAAAAGGTAGCTCTCTGGAAAGGCAGTCTTTTTTGGTATGGAATCCTACTGGGATGAGAAGTGTGGCACTGCTTTCCAAACTCTGCTCATCTTGGAGCTAACAAGAAAGAAGACTTCACATTGTCCTGGTGGTCGTACTGACCTGATGTACCTTTTCCTGGGAGCCTCCATCCACCACCCAGAAGAACCTAGCAGGTAGCACACTCTGGCTGCAGCTTCACAACTTTTGCTCTCACTTAGCTTTGTTCCTCCAAAGGAGGAGGACTTCCCTGTTCATGTTCCACATGTTCCACTGAAAATATAGCAAAAAGATCTACCTGCTGGAGTGGTTAAAGCCTGGTGAGATCCCTGTGGTGCTGCAAGTCCCCTATGCTCTCATAGTCACTCTCTCCTGAAAGAGCAGTATAGTTTGTGTTAGGCACAGACAAGGTTCTCTCTTCTTCTTGGCTCACCGCCTGGATAGCTTCATAGTCAGGCTCCAGCTCCCCATTTGGTCTGTCTGCTGGCTGAGGCACAGTGGTAGTATTTAGGGGGTTTTCAAAGTCCTTCACACTTGCATAGAGGCCACTGCAAACAGATGGAGACCTCTGAGATGCAATTTCTTGGATACAGGTGTAAGGAGAATCCAGTGCCTTCATGGCTTGTCCTGGCTTACTGACCGACGAGTACATGGCAGAGATCTGGAAAAGGAAATACCTGTTGAGCATTTGAGGATGGCACAAAGCTTGTGTGGACTCCACTTGGTACCCCTGCCACCACAGGGATGCTGGTTACTTCAGAAAAGACAAGGTCTTCTAATAAAAACATACCCTTTCTTTAAAAAAAAAAAAATAAAATGATTTCTTACCAATCCTTTCTTTTCTGGCATGCATTTATACATTAGTTTTCTTTAAGGAAAGAATGCTTTATAAACGTAAAAATTCTTTGAACATAAATCCCTTGCAGGCACATTAGACATGGGACAAAAGGGAATGACTTGGTGAGTAGTAGCTCTTGCAAGTTTTGCTGTGGTGTTAGAGGCAACTTGGGCTCAATGGGGAAAGAGGTGTCAAAGGGACAATCAGGTTTAGCTGCTGTGAGCTAGAAGGATACTGTCTTATCCTTGGGGGTTTAAAATTATTACTATTAATAACGGCAACAGCTTCTTTTCTGCTTTTAGAGACACTCCAACAGGAAAGTAGTTCCTTCTTGTATTTATAGGCAGGACCAGGGAGGCACCAAGTCACATGAAGAGAACATTAAGAATCATGAGATAAATTACCCACACCAGAAACTAGCAAATAGTCAGTGCTGATCCTGCCTGTTCTGTTGACTAAACTCTGCTTAAATTCTCTGCTGTGGTATCTCATACTGTTACATTTCAAGTCCTTCCCAAGCATGCAAGGCCACTCTGGGTGTATATGTAAGCAATTAAACCAGTAGATTGGCATGACAATGTCCACTACCATTAAGCAACACTGACAGGTGCAGATGAACCAGATCCCTTATGGCCATTCTGTATTTAATTTATTTATTTAAATGAACAGAAACATCCAATTGCTGATGGCAATACTTTTAACTTTAATTATTTCAGCCAAACAAAAGATGTTTTTTCTTATCATCCATACTTCAGCCCTTTCCAGCACTAAATGACACACAGCCAGGCCAAGGATCCATTTATCATTTCCCAGGTGACTGGAGGAAAGGTAACATCAGCCCCATTTCTAAAAAGGGTAGAAAAGGGTAGAAAAGAAGACCCAGGGAACTAGAGGCCAGTGAACCTCACCTCTGTGCCTGGGAAGATCATGGAGCAGATAGTCATGGAAGTAATGTTAAGGCACATGAAAGACAAAGAGGTGATTCTAAGAAGTCAACATGGATTCACTAAGGGCAAATCATGCCTGACCAATCTGGTGGCCTTCTATGATAGAGTGATTGCAGCAGTTGATGAGGGAAGACCAACTGATGTCATCTACTTGGACTTTTGTAAAGACTTTGATTCAGTCCCTCAGGATATCCTTATCTCAAAACTGGAGAGATATGGATTTGATGGGTGGACTGTTTGGAGTATAAGAAACTGGCTGGAGGAACGCAGCCAGAAAGTTGCGGTCAATGGTTCTTTGTCTAGGTGGAGAGCAGTGATGAGTGGTGTCCCTCAGGGCTCTGTCTTGGGACCAGTGCTCTTCAATGTCTTCATTAATGACCTAGACATGGGTATTGAGTGCACCCTCAGCAAGTTTGCTGATGACAGGAAGCTGAGTGGTGTGGTTGATGGGCCAGAAGGGCAGGATGCCATCCAGAGGGACCTGGATAAACTCTAAAAGTGGGCCCATGAGAATAAAATGGAGTTTAATAAGTCCAAGTGTAAGGTCTTGCATGTGGGTAGTAGTAATCCTAGGTACAAGTACAGACTGGGTGAGGAACTCATTGAAAGCAGCCCTGCAGAGAGGGACTTGGGGGTCATGACAGATGAAAAGCTGGATATGAGCCAGCAATGTATACTCACAGCCCAGAGAGCCAACTGCATCCAGGGCTGCATCAGTAGAGGCATGAGCAGCAGGGCTAGGGAGGTGATTCTGCCTCTCTACTCTGCCCTTGTGAGGCCCCACCTGGAGTACTGTATCCAGTTCTGGGGTCATCAGCATAAAAAAGATGTGGACCTGTTGGAACGAGTCCAGAGGAGGCCACAAAGATGATCAAAGGACTAGAGCACCTCCTCTATGAAGACAGGCTGAAGGAGTTGGGGTTGTTCAGCCTGGAGAAAAGAAGGCTTCAAGGGGATCTTACAGCTGCCTCTTCCCTAAAGGGGGATTTTAGGATGGAGGCAGAGACACTTTTCAGCTGGTCAGACTGTAATATGACAAAAGGGAATGGTTACAAGCTCAAGGAGGGGAAATTTAGATTGGAGATTAGAAGGCAGTTCTTTACCCAGAGGGTGGTTAGGCACTGGAACAGGTTGCCCAGAGAGGCTGTGGATGCCCCATCCCTGGCAGTGTTCAAGGCCAGGCTGGATGTGGCCCTGGACAACCTGGTCTAAGGGTGTGGCATCCCTGCCCATGGCAGGAGGGTTGCAAATAGATGATCTCTAAGGTCCCTTCCAACCTGGGACATTCTATGATTATTCACTAGTGTCTTCTCCCAGCAGCAAGCATGAGGTCACTCTGCTACCTGCCAAGCTTGGGTGTACTTCTGTGTCCAGAGAATGTGTTTATAAACGGTACTGGTGCACTGGAGATGATCAAAGGCAATCTCACTTCTGTTTAACTTTGCTGTCTTTGTTTCAATCTCCTCGATTTATTTGACTAACAGATGTTTCAAAGAACAATTTATATTCCAGTGCTTTTATTGTGCTTCTGTTTATTTCCCAGAGCCCCAAACACTTTCCATGGGGAAGGTGGAGCACATTTCTAAGGGCTGTTGATTGTTATTCTTAAAAAGAGCTTGTTACTCAAATCAAGAAGTTGCTCTAAATATCAGCTAATTGTGGCCTCCTGTTACTTTCTGGTATCATTTTTACCCTACTGGCCTGATATAGCCATATGCTAAAATACTCCTGATTTTAGTAATGTACCAGTACAAACTGTGCCGAGACATTTTAGCTTTCCTTTTCCCTTCAGACACATTTCACCTTTCTTAGATCCTGCTTAATCATGCAGAGCTTATGCTAATTTCTGCCTGGAAAAAAAAAGTGTCTCTAGTTGGTTATTGAATTGCATGCAGGAAACCTACCTCATCTTCTGTGAGAGATGGATCTTCCTCTCGAGACTTGTAAGACATGGAACTAAGCCTCTGGAAAAAAAAGGAGAGAAGGAAATAAAGAAAAAGGCTCATGAGCAGTCAGCAGTGTGAAACCCAGAATAAACTCTCCCATTACAATCAATACATTCCATTTTATGGTCACTTGCTCTCTAGTTCCATTTCACATAGCTAATATCCCCAGTATCCAAAGTACATCTCTGGGGATAACAGCCCTGAGGTTAGCAGAGCTTTTTAATATATCTGCTCTTGTCCTGACCTGAAAAGGGTACAAATAATGTAATGGTTAAAACAAACTCTGCTTCCCTGTATCCCTGGCCTTTCTCTTCTAATGAAGCAAGGAAGAGTCTCTGCAAAGGCTTTTGAACAATTCAAAGCCAGCTGTTGTGACCGACTAGTTGGCCTTCCACATGATCTTCAGATACGCTTTTAGATCATGAAAGAACAATACTCAACCGGCACCTTTCTGACAACTGTTACCCTTCCTTCAGTGGATCCTGGAAGTGCTTCAAAGGAAGCTCCACATCCTCCTCCCCTATTAAATGGAGCAGCTGTGCAGAGGTGTCCAGCAGCACTGCCTTACAACCACCCAGACCATCAACATGGAAAAGACCTGCTGCAACCCACCCTGAGACCCTCCACCCTCAAAGCTCAATCCAGTTCACATAGCTAAAGTTCCTAAAGGATGGAGGGTCTGGGGTGGTATCAAGTCTAACTTCAAGCATTTGAGGTGTAGTGTAGAAATCAGGTCATGGAACACTGAAGGAAAAGCATTTTGCTCTTAGGAAAAATGTCTTACTGACCTTTATAGCAAGGAAGACCCTGACTACCTCACAGTGGCCACTGGATTCCTTGCCCCTGAGGACTCCTGATCCACACTGACTCAGAGGCAGCCTTCCAACACTGTTTGTAATGAGCTGTATTTTGGAGTTTCATCCAAATTCTCCATCTAAAATCCTTCAGAACTCCTCCAGTGCAGAGCAAGGTGGAGAAGCAGAGCTATTTTCAGTCAAACACTGCTTCCAGGCACATACAAGACACACAAGACCTTTTGTTCATTACAACAGAATCTTTCCACTTCCATTTTCCTTGCTGTTTTTATTTCTGGTAAATACCAAGCTTCAAACCCCTGTGGCACTTCTGATGAAGACCCTGAGCCAAAGTGCACTAAGGTCTGCCTGCTGGTCCCCATGGGGGCTTCCTTCACCCCTAACAAACTCCCTTGCTTCTTTCTCACCATCCAGAGTAAGCACTCTTTAACCTGTGGTTTGTGTATTCAACAAAAATTGGGGGAGGGGAAGGAAAAAACCCTAAATTTCCAACGTATTTTGGCCCTTTCTCAGGTCTGCTTCACTTCAGCAGCTCAGGATACTTTTTTGTTGAGTAACAAGTTACTAATTTCATCCTCACACATGAAAACAAACGCGCTTACTGAATCCCTCAGGGAACTTATTTTCTCTCATCAGTGTGTCTATATGCACCATGTGCCAACATCCCTTCTCCACTTTCCTACTCAAGTATTGACAAACACTGCAGGATGTTGGCAATCCTGTTCCTCCCTCCCTGGGACCTTGCATTTTTTCTTCTACATGTGAAAGCCGTGACACACAGTTTTGAAGGATACTGTCATCTTGGAAACTGCAAATAAAACAAAAACCCCCTTGCTCCTAAACATTTTGTACCTAGCAATATCGTAAATGATGCTTGAAGCCTCCACAGCAGCAGCACAAGCAGCATGTGTCCTTATTTGCCTTCCACTTCCCTTCTGTTCCTCGACAGCACTGGATTTTTTTGCTCTTTGGCTCAGCTGCTGCTCCTGACTCAGGCACCAGAACAAGAAGACCATTCTCCTCTGGTGCATCTGTAAGAGATGTTTTGCCCATCCTGAGGCTATGCAAGTCTGAAATCAGCTGACAGCAGCCAGATGTAGACATGAAAAGCATTTCTACCACTGCTCACTCAAAGACCTGGGTGAAAAAGGATATCCTTACTTCCTTTTTATTAATTAAAGGATATCCCTACTTCCTTTTTATTAATTAAAAATTAAGAACTAAAAAAAAAGGCAACAAATATTCTACCTCTCGAATTTTAGTAAAAACAAAGAACTATACCCAAGTTTTTCCAGGTGCTAGAGGCCAGTAAGAGGCCTCATGCTATTAAAAGGTGTCTTTCTCCACCAACACATAAATGATTCAGCTGGGTCACATCCAATAACCAACCGGTTGTTGATTTTCACACATCTATTCCACCTCTGGCTCTTGAGCATATCCTTTGTCCTTTTCATGCTGTTATATACTGGAACAGTCTCTGGTTTGGTCTGCCTAGTTCTCTCCCAAATGAGTGTGCTCCAGGAGCTGGCATAGGCTGGGGATCATCCTGTCTGTCCTCTTTTACAGGAGGAGATTGGAACAGCCTGAGCATGGTCTGATCTCTGTCTGCTGGCAGGAAGCAGCCTTCCTGCCTGTCCCTTCTTTGTGTCCTACCAAAGCAAAGGCTAAGTGCAGTAAGAGAGAGCTGCAAGACTTACAACCAGCCTCTCTCCATCAGGGTCTGGGCAGAAGGTTGAGAACTTGGGGATACAAATATCATGTTAAGCAAGGCAGCTAGGCAGCCTCATGGGAGAGGAAGCAAAGAGACACCTCTGGGGTCTCTAACTGAAAGAGTTATAACAAACACTTCCAGAAACATCTTGGGTTAGGTTGCCACACTGGGAAAAAACAGAGACTTCCCTGCATCGTTTGATGCAGCAAAACCACGACAGCAAACCAGTCCTGCAACCACCTCCCCAAAACACAGTGGCAGCAATAATGACATTTATCTATTCTATTAATTACCATTCCCAGCCCTGGTGCAGCTGTAGCTCCCAAGGCCAGGCCAGGCACATGCTTCCATGCATAATGCATGTACCTAGCAGTGAACACAGGAATGATCTGACGCTGCTGAAGCTTTAACTCACCATGGCTTTAGCTCTGAATACATTTTAATTAGACAAACACCTTTTTTCTGGTACTTAGGGGACTGCATGTGTCATCTCTTGATTAATCCTTCAAAACCTGAACCATTTTAATCAATTCCCATTCCTTGCAGTCACTGACACTGTATACAGGATGTGTTGGGGAGCTACAAAGCAGAAAATGCTTTGCCTTTGTCATGGTGCCTGGGAAAGACAATTATTTTTCCCCAAGTCTTTTCACACCTAGTAGGGAAAATGTCACTGTTAAAATAAGCTGTTTCTCTAAAAGTTTAATTAGAAATTACATAGGGCTTGAATTTGGGAGGAGAGTGTCTTGGTGGATTACTGTTGACAATCACATCTTAATTTTCTAGTTAACAAGCTCATTACTTGTAATAATATGCACTAACTTTGTTGCCCTTCTTTAGACACACTCTAGCAGCTCAATATCCTTCCTTCGTTATTTGGCTGTTTGACAAGTACTTGCAGTATTTACCTTTTCTGGTTTACTTGGTCCTTCTGTCACTGCTTCTTCCTCCAGTTGTTTTTCTTGCACATTCTCATTCTCATCAAGCAGTTTCCTGGGTACTGGTGGGGGAAGCTCCTCCTCTACCTCCACTGTGTTCTCCAGAGGGCTTTCTGAATTAGCACTTTGGCGACTCTTTTTATTTCTGTCCACAGATGCGTACTCTGCTGATTCAATTCTGCACTCAGGAATCTGATTCTGAACTTCAGACACCATCAGCAAAGCCTCGGATCTGCTGTTACAGCTCCCATCCAGACTGGGTACTGCTCCAACATCTTTGATTTCCTTCACAGTTTCATACAAGGAGTCTTCAACTATGTTCTCCTGAGAGGAGCTGTCTTTCAAGACCTCATAAGGCCCTTCCATTCCAAGGCCTTGATCATGTTCTGCATTCCTAGCTGAGATAATGGTCTCCATGGTGGTGTTGGGGGGAATACTGGGGAGCTCCCGGCTCTGGTGACATTTGACAGTCTTCCCAAGACTATCCTGTTGATCTAGTAGGTCAGAGACAGATGTCTGTACCTCTTCATAAGGCTGGATACAGGCAGTTGTACTGTCCTCTGAGAGCACTAGAAAAAATGATACAGAAATCTTTAGAACCAGTGTCTAACTCCCAGGTGAGTGAGATTGGTACTCACATCACTTCAGGTTGGAGTCTCACTGGAAAGGATAAAGGATACTAATGCCTGGAAATGTCTAGTGGTTACTCACTGTTCCAATACCCTTCTCACAACATCACAAGCACTCTGTGCATCCACAAGTCACACTATACAGCAACAGCACTCACAAGAACAGAAAATGGGTGCAGATGTTTTCAGCTCTATGCAGTTATACTGAATGTTCACAGACTGCTCAGGAGGCTCAGCAGGGGAACATGGGTGGGAGGCCTCAAACCAAGTGTCTTTTAAAAAATCTTCTTAGATTTTCCCCTCTCCATTTCCCTGTCCTTTGGAATCCAAGAGTAAAGTGTTCTTCTTTCCTCCCTGCCCAGCCCTCATCTTGTTTAACAAGCTGGCCAGTTTCTGCTCTGAACCAGGCTCTGCTCAGCCCTGCTGCACCAAGCCTCACCCCACGCTGCACCAGGAGCTCCTCACTGCAAGGCTGTGCCCATGCTTCTCCTGGTCTCACAGCACATCACGTAGGTTGACAACCTACTAAGGAGCCATATGCATGAAAGAAAAGACTCAACTTCAGACAGCAATGTGAGGCAGATGATGTTATCTTCAGTTCCAGGGGCAGGTCCCATGTCAGTGTCACTAGAGGGTAAGAGGGACTGAAATCCATGGCACTCCTGCTGTCCAGCCATTGCTCTGCAACAGAGCAGCTGGTCTGGTGTCAGACCTCCCGAGGGAAGCAGAGAGAAACACAGGGTCAGCAGGCAAATGGCATGACTCTGTGCTTGGAGAGCTGAGGAAGACTTGAGGGATCACCATTGAGCAGCTTAAGTGGGAGCTGTAAGCAAGGGGATGGCATCACCTGCAGGGGTTGTGCTACTCACCCTCACCATTGCTGAGTGCCCCGTTCTGGTCACTGCTTGGAGGGGGCTCCGTAGCTGAACTTGTGATTGAGTGGCTGAAAACCTCCTTCTCAGAAGGCTGCAACACAAATAAGTGAGACCTGATTACTGATAGATCATAGACATATGATGAACTTCACTGTGATCTGAGGAGCTCTGACTCACAAGTATTATAGGCAGGAGAGTCAAACCATGCTGACTGTACTCAAGGAGTTAGGTGCCTGTGTTTCAGATGTTCAACCAAATCAATGCAAGTATGTGCAGAGTGATGTCCCTTTGACCCTTTATGGTAATAGACATGACTATGGCTTCTGCCAGCAAGAAGCCAGCAGCTGACAGAGGGCACACTGTGCTTGTGCTGCAAATGGCATAGCAACCACCAGAGACAAGCTGCCAGAACGAAATACTTACAACATTCATCAGATTTTCATGATCTCCATTCTGATGCTTAGCCTTCTTTTCCCTTAATGAAAAAGACATAGGAACTGTTACTACTCATTATGCTAATATCCAAATGCCACTCATTAACAGACCTTACACACCTGCAGGGAACAGAATTGTGATCCATAATAATACTGAAAATGGAGTAACTGGAAAAAATTACAGGGACTGGTATGACCTCTGTGTAAGATCACCATTGAAGAAGGGTGGTGATAAACCTATCTGAAGAGGTACAACACCCATACACAGCTCTTTTCATCCTTCAGTGTAAAGTTACAGTAAGGGGTAACAGTAAGGTAAGAATATTTTGATTATCATATTCTTATCCTCAATTGAGTCACATCTAATATGCTCAAATATACATGAGATACAAGTTTTGGTGACAGACTACAGTAGTTTAGATTTTAGAATGAACAGAATTGTTCCAATTCAGGTTTGCTCTGAAAACAGACTTTGCATTCTATTTTTGTATTTCTGTACCTAAGTCTTCAGTATGTCCTGCAAACTAATCATTAGTGAAGATGCTTCAGTCCCTGCAATAGTTGACTCTAGAACTGTCACTACCTGCTAAGTCTCTGAGCCTTACCTGTTGCAGCTGGAGCAGAGGAAGATGAGGAAGGTGAGGAACAAAAGTGTTGTCATGGCTGCCAAACTTCCCCACAGGATGATGTGGACCTGTTCACCCTCTGGCCCCATGGTACTAGCGGGAGCTGGTGTCACTTGGGGATCAAGAGGTTACTCCTTGGAGAAGGCTGGCATCTGGGCTGCATGCACCTCCTGGTTCTGCAGAAAGAACAACATTGTCAGAGTTTCATATAAATTTTGAAGATAATGAATCTGACAGTTACAAATCTAGCAGGAGAGAGCTTCCAAAACTAACAGTTTCAAGTCTCAGCCAGCCAAAAAGATTCCCAGCTATGTTTCTGATAGTGACACAGATCAATTCCAGCCAAATATTAACAGCAGCTGTTACCTATCTACAGTCTCAGCATAAATAAAAGGTAGTACAGTACCTCTGTACTCGTGTTTGGAGGAAGAACTTTATAAATCCACTTGGAGGGACAGAGTAGTCTATTTTGCAGTGAAATTTGTTAACTTCATTGAAAAGGGAGCTTTCAAAACCAACTACAATTTGTGCAAAGTGGACAGGGCAAAAAGAGCTGCAGCAGGTGTTCCCCTGCTTCCCTTTGACCATTTCCTACCTGCACGAGTCAGTGCTTGAAGCACAGTGACAAACCCCCGAGGTAAGTCCTTGAAAGGAGTACTACAGACACCTCTCACTGCAGGTCAGAGCTGAAATAATTTCTAAGTGACATCCTTATTTACTTAATAGATTGTCTGAAGAGTAGTTAGTGATGCTGAACTTTCTCTTTTTTGCTTCTCCCCACCTGAGTCTAAGAAAACAACTAGGAAGTGTTGGGATGAGCAGGAGCAGGTGGAGTTGAAGATGAGCTTAAAAAGGAGTGAGATCAGAGGGAGAGAAAGTGGAGGGAGACCCACAGGTGAATGTCAGGAGTGAAGCTGGACATGAGACATCCCACCAGGCAGAAGTCAAATGGAGCAAAGGAATGACCAAGGAGAGATGATATAGTTAATCTACAGCTAAGGAGCAGTAATTCAGATACCAAAGCTTTGACTAAGTTAACTCCTGCTTTTCCAAGAAAAAGTGATCCTGTGCTGCCCTCTGGTGAATCTCTCAGTTCAGGGACAGGGATTCGAGGCTCTTACAAGGGTGCTTCAGAGTTGAAAGCAAATTCTGCTGCAAAAGATGAAGCTTACATATGGCCTCTCATCTGCTAGGCTTGAAACAAGCCTTCTTTCCACCCCTGAAAGACTGCCAGGCTTGAAGAGTTGAACCTTGTAGAGAGACATCACTAAGACAGATTAACAGTCAACTTAACTGATTTTTGCCTTTTTTTTTTTTTGTAAGTGATCATCAGTTTAAGATAAATATTTCTGTCACTATACACTTTCCACAGAAATCTCCACAAGTCACCTGTGATACCAAACTCCAGTAGTGAGGAATAGAGACAGGCCTGGAAGACCTGGGTAAGAAAAGTGGTTGTTCCATCTAAGGCAAAATGCAAACCACAGTTCATGTTCACATCTCAAAGCCACAATCAGTTTAGAAAACAAATCCTTATACTATATGGAATAAAGTATCTCAAAATATTGTGGCAACTTTCTCTTGCTTTTTAGACATCACTACTTGCCATGAATGGAACCTAGATGGCAAATAGCATCCGTAGCTATTTCCTCAAAATTATACTTCAATGACCAATTGTATCTGTAATTTCCAAAAGACAGGTATTTCACTGTACTTCCACAGTGAATAATGTGCTATTCTTCCTGCTTTATGTGTAAGACATAGGCTGCAATTTTAGGGAGCACATGGAATGACAATTTAGCTGGTGAAGAAAAGCTTGAACTGAGATCTGAGCTCCTTTGGAGCCTGGGAGTAGACAGACTCAGCATGCTTCGGGCTCCAGGACCTGAGTTGTGTTTCCTGAGCAGACTCACCCTAGTTCACAGGCATGCTTTGGGAGAGATGGACACCATGCCCTAGTGGTCCAGTAGGCCCAGCAGGAGATGGCAGTGTGCTCCTCTTCCACCACCTTCCCCTTGCCTTCTGGGTTTTACAACTGCTCACTCACATCCTGCTGCCAACCACGCTCAGCCCATGCTTTCCTGAGGGGAAAGAGTGGGAAAAGCCAATAGCTTCACCTCTCTGCTTTCCTTAATGAATTATAGATGGAGAGTAGGCAAGGGAAGAAATTGCTTTGACAACTGAGAGACTTTGAACATGGGAAGCCAAACAGGAGAGGACAGGAGAGATTCGGGGAGGGCTGTCAGAGTATAGCTCCCTGTCCTGGGCTGTCACAGCAGATTGGGCTAATGGGGCACTGTCCAAAAGCTTCATGTGCTCACCTCTGTGCTGAGCTGTAGTGACAGGGCTCCTTCTCAGGCTGCTTGGTCTCCTACTGCCCTCTTCTCCTCCCCATCCCCTCCTGTTCCCAGTGCCTGAACTGCAATGCAGATCAGTCAGATCACCCAATTCAGAAGATTCCCCTAGACCCCAATAGAAGACAGAGGGGAGAGCAAGGAAACTGTTAATTTTTAAAGGGGGTTTTAACTTGTCTGGCAGCAAGCCCACAGAGAGCTGTGTTAAACCAAAAAATGCTGAAGTACTAGATATGTGGAACCACGAACTGAGAAGCATGAAACTAATGTCCTCTTGTCTGCACCCAGCTGCAAACACTGTCATTCAAACACCTCACCAGAACAGTAACCTGAGCTACAAGGAACAGGCAGCAGCAGAAACAGTCTTGAAATGTTATCAAAGAGAGAACTCAGATAACTCCCAGGCATTGCTACATTAAAATAAAGGATACTATGGAACAGCCTGAATACACAAACATTACACTTGCTTTAAATTGGTGCTAGGGGCATAAGAGTATCACCAGAACCAAGATCATGAATTTTCCCCAAACGCACTGTAAAAATCTGTGAGTTTGATTTGTGACTGTTTCAGCATCTGTACTGCCTTGCTGCAGCTTCCAGCTGTTCATATGTACAGCACTGAACCACACAAACCTTGACTCCACAAATGCAGTCAGTAGCTCCTGCAGTTCCTTTTGGGGTTCTTGTGCACTGAATCAAGACAAATCCTTTCCTACAACAGATTAAAGCTCCTCTGCTGCAGTTGTGTTTTTAGCTGCTTGGCTTGGCAGCCCCCATTTAATGAGAACAGTTAAAGACAGACATGTCTTATTCCAAGCAGTGAGGAGCTGCTGCAGGAGACCAGATGTGCACATAATTAAGGCCTGGTCCTGAAAGCCTGATGTGGGAAGGAATTAGTGACATGGACTGCTGCCTACTGCAGATTGTCAGAAGAGCCTTGCAGAGACTGTGTCAAAACAGTTTATGCTTCTGCTTTGGGAAGCAGCAGAATAATGAGGTTCTGATCTAATTCCCCACTGGGTCTACTGTTACAGAAATCAGAGCTGGCTTATCAAAGGATGTGTGTGCTCTATAATGCAAAACCAGATCTAAGACAAAACCCAACAGCCCCAAAGCACTGGTCACTTTTAACCCCTTCTAAGTCTTAGAGGTTTCAGAGAAACTTGCTTATCTGTATCATTCCAGAAAAAAAATTAAAAAGGCTTTTGCAGCAGTTAAGTGCTGATGTACAGTGATCTGCATCCCTAGTCCAATCAACTAATTCATGCCTTGTCAGACAACATCACCTCAAGGTCAACATACTCACAGTTGACCTGACTTCTTCCATGCTCTCCTCTCTACTCCTACTAGGATTTTAGCAATTCCATACAAGCCTGCCTCTCCTCCTCAGGAAGACTTTTGGAGACATGGGAAGAATCAGGAGAGTTATGTGAACAGTTAACAATTAAGTGTTAATTAATATTAACAATTAATGTTGAATTAAAGATCCAGTTTCAAGGCAGCAGAGGAGTTTCTATTAAAATGGTGGCAAATTATAGAAAATAAGAGATATCACTAGCAAAGTTTTCTAGCAAAACTAGATTGTCAAAGGAAAGTGAGGATAACAGCATATGACCACGACCGTGTTCCAGTGAAACACAGCCTGCATCCTGGGGCTAACACATGTGCATAACTAAGCACCTAACTGGTCAGGTAGCTAGCACATTTACTTGTCCCATTCACAAGGTCCTTCTGTGGAGAAACCACGACACTCCCAATTCTCTGCCAAAGCTGTCTTCCAGTATAAAGCCTGTCCTAAGCAAACAGGTTTGTGAACCAACAACTTCAAGTTCCCAAATTCACTGCAGAACTGGTGATAACGTTCCCCTGAAGTCCCTGCCAGCAGCACAATCGCCGTAGCACAAGCGGGGAGGAGCAGTGTTGCAGACGCAGCTCACACACGCAGAGCACCGGCTGGGAAAGCAGCTGATAATGAAGCCTCTGTCAAACAGCTCCTGCAACACCACCACATTTTCCCCAGGCTTTAGCAGCCAAATCATGCCTGTCTCCAACGTGACAGCAGCAAAGCTTTAGCTGCTGAGTGACCATGCCAAAGATTACAGCTTAATTGCAGCATATTCTGTTCTTTCCCACACCCCACACTATCCCAAATTGCTCTCTGGCTGCACTGAGGTCATTAGAGCACGAGTGCTGCATACTTTAGAGCATATAGAAATGAAAGCTGTCTTTGTGCTTTGCAGCTCTGACACAACTACTCCTGATAGCTTTGTTTTTCCTGGAACTAGATGCTTTTTCATATTAAGCACAGCCTGTTTGTAATTGCACTTTGCTGTTTGTGTAATTCTACCATGCCCAGTTCCCTTTCAGTCTTTGCAGTGCAGTAGTTTGAGCAAGCCTTCTGCAAACTCAGGTGGTAATAATGGAAACAGAGAAATTCCCCCTAGGAACTGGACACACACACACAGACTGCCTGTCATCTGATCTAAAAGACCTCTAAGATCCATGGCAATGGATACAGATGAAACACAATGGATAGAGAGGACTTCTCTAAAGGCTAATTCCAATTTCCAAATGACCCTGAACTTACATAAATACAGAAGACTGAAAACTATGCAGCAGCAAAACACAATGCTCTGATTATCCCCAGTGAAATGATACTGAAGACTCTTCCTTAGAGTGGAATTCAACTTCTCTTCACCCAGATGCTATCTACAGAATCTCACTTCAGAGATACCACCTCTGTTCTCATCACAGGAGAAGACTAAATGACTTCCACTGATAATTAACTTTGCTTAATTGCTAAAATTTCAGGGCTTATAGTGAGATTAACTCTGCCTAAACAGAGGAATTTAAAAAATGCCATGTATCCAACTGTCAGGACATTACAGATCCTCCCAAAATAAAGCACATCAAAATCATTCAAATCCTAAAAAACCTAAAGGAATTTTAACTATAAAAAGCTGAGCTATGAGTGCCAATGCTAGTGTATAAATAATTGCTAGAGCAGTCAGGAAGGCAGAAATGTTCCAGAGAAGCTTAGTGATGGTCCCTGGAGGCAGAGCACAAATGACATCAGCAGGGCCTTTTGTGTTTAAGATTAAATAATCCTGAAGCCAAAGGCATTAGTGAGAACTGAGCTGTGTAGTATCTCACAGCAAGACGGGCAGTAGTCAGTCATCTGAGTTGCAGACCAATTTGAAGGAAACTGTCCACCTTGTGATGTCCTTTGTGAGGGTACCAAGGCACAATAAACCCAACTCTTTCCTGCCCCTCACACCAAGGTTCTGACACATGCTGCATGTTATTCACCTGCTCTCCTGCTGTGGAGAGGAGAATAAAAAACTCTGTGCTTGATCCCCAAGAACTGAGACAGCAGAAGCCAATCATGAGTCCTGTGGAACTGATCTAACAAGGTGGGTTCCACATGCCCCCCCAAACCCCTCATCCACTCCTCATGACATGCAGCAAATACAATTAGAAGATCTAATGAACTGCAACTAATGTAATTCTAGAAGTCTTCACAGCTAATGAAAAGTAGGTCTTCCCCTTCTCCATTTAATTGAGATGTTTGGTTCACACACTGTGGGAAAGAGACACTCCATAAAGCTAGGTATGGATATTTCATTGACATAGCCAGCAAACACAGTTGCCTGTCACATTTTGGGGGCTCTTTCTCCTGACTGCTGGATATCTCATGATAGGAAACTCTGAAGAGAAACGGACTTCAGAAAAGAAACGGACTTCAGAAAAGAAACACTTCGACATTGTTTCCAAGGAAATCTCCAGCCTGAATCTCTTCTGCTAACTACCACTTTGCAATCTGAACTTGGTCTAAACAGAACACTCCCTCAATGTGAATAAATCATGATCCCTAATATAAATACTCCCCTCTTGCACTGAAGGAAGAATCAGAAAACAACTTGGCCTATAGCTCGTAAACTTGAATTTGTTGAATAACAAATGCCTAAAATAATAAAATCCTTTTATTCCCTTGCTACAGTCTGTTCTTTCTGCTGCCTGTTGGCATCAGTATTTCTGCAATTGATGCATTACTAATGCTGTGAGACTTCCCTTGCCTCTCTGCTTTCCCAGGTTACTGTCATTAGCATTATTTCAGTAGGTAGTTCGCTCTCACTAGAGAGAGATAAATGCACCATGCCTCCTGCAAACAATTGTGTTCCTGCTTTGAGCTGCCACAGCATGACGACAGAGAAGCCACTGCTGGCAGGCAGGACAAGCAGAACATCCCACCACTGCAGGCAATCAATAACCAGTCTGGCTTACCTTCTTCCAGGTTTCAGTTTTGTGCTGACCCATATCAGGACTTTTTGCCCACAGAATTCTGTTCTGTTGAGGTTTTGAAAAAGAAGACTAAAACTGGAATTTGATGAAAACCCTTACTAGAGACAAGGTAACTGCCTGAACAGCAGAGGTCATCCAGCTCTGCAGTGACATTGACTCAGATGCAATACCAAATGGATGCACAACTGTGCTATCCTTTTAGAGAATCCTTTTTAATTTCCAGCTCATTTGTCTGACCACAGACCTTTCTTTGGGGAAGCTGCTGAACTACTTGCTTGGCTATGTACTTCCAGAGATTATTCAACCAACAGGAGCAGCGCAAGACTGAGGCTGGCAGAAAGCAAAAAGAACAGACTCATCACTCTCTTTACCCCAGTTTCACAAGTCTAAAAATAGCAAGACTGAGAACCAGACTGGTGAAGGAGAATTTATTCTTAGAAAATCCCTCATTTTGGAATGGTTACACAGGCATGCACTGACCCAAATAGATCATGGTTCCTATCACTCCCTAGTGCATGCAAACAGAGAAAATGCTGATGTGCACAAAAAAGGTTTGGGGCAAAAAAAAAAAAAGCCCAAACAAACAAGCAGAATCTGCACAGAAACTGGCAAAAAAATAACAAGCACAGCAGCTGGTACACAACTGTTAACAACCAAAGCAGCACTGCTGGCAAATGCAGTTGAGGCAAAGGCAAGGAAAAGGCAAAATGATGATGGAAAATTCAAAGGGCAATCCAAATAGATGGGTGGGAAGCTGCAGGGGCCCTGATTGTCACTGACTATACTTGCAACTACTTGTCTAAATTCAAAAATTTTCATTTGCAGTTGAATCTCACACCAGTAACATCTTGGTTAACTGTTACACTGACGAAAGCTTCTTCTTCTACAGTCATTTCCTACACAAAACTCAATGCTCTTAGCACTAAATCTTCATGAGAAAACCTTAAGGATTGATGCAGGGATGAAATATTTTAGTCTGCTATCAGAAGAGCACTTTTCTCCAAGTAGAACAATGCCAGAGCACCACACTCTTGGTAGCTGGCAGGGCAAAAAATGAATGTCCAGATATAAAGGAAGGTTCACTACCATAGACCCTCTAATGTTTAATTATCTTATGGTGCTTAGGACTCTGGGTGGAGAAGCAGCAAATAAAACCACATGAATCTGGTCCTCATATGACTATTTAAGACCCCTCTACCGCAGCATCAATGGGTAGGCTCACACCAACATTGCATATTAAGCTTCTCTATGGAGCTACAGAATAGAAGTGTAAGCATCAAATTTGCAAGCAACTGTCAAAAGACCCATACTCGGGGAAAAGAAGCAAGCTTTTCTCCCTTCTTGCACATTTTCAAAGTGTTCATTTTCCTGTAATTTTTCCACATTAAAATTTTATGTTACTGTAAAGAGATAGGTGTGTAGGGAGCTTTAGCCCAATTCTGTTCCCAGTTGTCTTATATAGTAACTGGAGGCAGAACAGTGTCCCTCTGTGGGATTATCTGCAGCTCTACATTTCTCTTCATTAAATCCATCATTAACATACACATCTAGATGCTAAAATACTGAATCTGCATTAGAGGCAACTATTTGCCCAACTCATTTACATAAAATTAGAACAAATAATATAGCCTTTTATTATCCGGTTAGAGACCGGCAACTTTTCTAAACTTACATGAAAACACAGACAAAAAATGCAAAAGCATTCCTACTGTAAGCCAAGTCATGGACTTCTTCTGCAGACCATTCTTGCTTTGTCTTTAATCCTGTGGTACTACTACGAAAAATAGTTAAGTACTGCAGCTAGTGCTAAGCATTAGTTACTAGTTTGTGAAAGTTAACTGAAACTTCAGTGACAGCTTTCAGTATAAATCTGCTGGGACTGAGTCTCTTCCCAGAGTAAATCTATTCTACTTCAGTGAATAGATGGGATATAAATAAAGTAGGAGCTCTGCAGAGTTTCAAACAGGAATTGCCTCTGCATTAACAGGTGTATAGCAATGGTACTCAGAATTATTTGTTTTCAAGTCTCAGTGGGCTCATCCTGATGCCTATGGTGTAAAAGCATCTGCTGAACAGACAGAATTGATCTCTGAGTGTGTCCTGCTTGGTTTGTGAATTCACCTACTGTGACTTAGTACATAACTCATTATTAGAAACAGTCAGACCTGGTCTGTCCTGAGGATAAACTAATGTTTCCCATAATCCTTAAAAAAACACCACACAATGAAACACAAGGAATGGGTAAAGCATTTACATAGGAGCCCTTATCTGAAAGGTTTACTCCACATGCAAACCTGGACTCCAATCATCTTCACAGGGTAATTATAATTTATAATTGGCACTTCTAAAGCATCTTCACAGAGCTGTGCAAATATTGACTAATTAACCACACCAGAACCCTATAGGGCAGGTGAGCAGATCCAGGAACCCTCTTTTGTATCTCAGCAAATTGCTGGGAAGAAAACCTCCATGACCCCCACCCATCCCATGTTGCTCCCACCTGCCCCTTCCTTCCAGACAGAAGATGAGATGAGCTCTATGTTAGCAGAGCTCTGGAAACACTGACCAAACCTCAGCTTGTTATCCCAAATCCTGTTAAAAGGTCTAGATACCCAAATATCACAAAGGATTTGGTGCAAGTGGACACAGTATGTACACAGGGATGGCAACCTCTTCTGCTGAGGAACACTCAAACAATGATGTACAATTGGGTCTTATTCCCAGAAACAAAATACTGCACAGGCACTTGTAACTAAATAGTAGAAAAGGAGCTCTACAGGTATGGAGTGAGATTTTTGTGTGCCAAAAAGTGTCAAGAATGCATGGAAGCCTCAAATAGGCTCTACCTTCATCATGCAATAGAACATCCAAGGCAAGCAATATTATTAGTCTAGAAGAAGAGTGAAGATCTTCAGAGGCCACAGTATCTAGAAAGTCAAACATACCACTGAATATATTCTGCATTAAATCCAGCTAAATTCAGTTCAATTGCCCTTAGGAAAGAAATGAGTGTTAGTTGTGTGTGTTTGTCTGGTTTAAGCTAGCAAGCAGTGATGAGGGCTTTATTCCAGGGCTTTGTTATTAAACACCACATTCAGGGGTAACAAACAGGTCTTTTCCAAATAACTGTATTACCACAAGCTTACAAGGTACACAATACACACAGTATGAACCATTTTTATGTTGTGTAATCCTGCTTTATCTAGTGAAGCCATTGGTTATATGTTGTGTCTAATTTCAGTTACAATCTCTTCAGGGCAAAGATTGTGTCCCTGTGGCTTTGTAAAGCCTCATTCAAGTTATAATGGTGTACTAAATTAAATAAATAAGGAGAAACCATTAACTGTGGGAATTTATTCTGCATTTATCAGGAATTAACAAGTGAGGATTTGCATATTTTTCAAATGGATTTCATTAAGATAATGTTTTCCAGAGATGACGTCTGTATTTTAGAAATTGGGAGATGCCTTTTAATTTAGCTGCAGAAGCTATCTAGATGAAAATAACAACAGGAAAAAAAAATCAAGTTAGTGTGATGAGTGGGTGAATACTAAATCAGGGTTATTCCACTCTGAAGCTCATCCTTCAGCTTGGTTCATGTGTAACTGCTTTTGAGACAAGCCAGTTTCCACCCTTGGTAAAGAGCATTTTAACTCCTGTATTAGTTATCTACTCTAAGGAAAGCTAGACAAAACAAATGGCAGGAATAGAACAGAAGTGGATGCTCCAGTGAGGAAAATGCATTCAAAAAAAGCCAAAACCAAAAGATTAGATAGCTTGGGCTGCAATAAAAGGGGGAAGGAAAGGGCTTCTGTGCTCAGAAGGTTTGGAGAATCATGAAAAAGTCCAACAAAAATTAATATTTTATAAATTTGGCACTCCTGGCCACTCAACCCTCATGAGTCCCCTCCAGGCTGGAGCAGGGGCCAGGCCATCACAGCCACAGCTAGAAACACACTGCTGGTAATAACACAGCACTCATGAACCAAAGCAAATCCCAGGATAAAGCTCTGTATGTTAGACTTCTTTTGTACACACATTTATTTTCATCTTCAAAAAGAGAGGAAAAAAAAGTAGCAATATTTGTCTCAATATTGTTCATGAAAGCAAGTGTTCAGCCTGCTCTGAAGCTGCAATGAGCAGCTCCAAGGACCCCAGGAGACTGTTGGGCTCTGCCACCTGCAGCTGGCAAGGCAGCGACAACACAGGGTGAATAAAGGATGAAGACCAGGGTGAATGCCTCTTTTCCCTTAGAGCCATCTCTAGTAGGTAAAATGCAGCAATGCTGGTAAAATAAGTAGGCTGTGCTATTAGAAAAGTTGATTATCCTGACTGGCTTTTTGCCCTTAGAGACAGTACCACAGTAAGTCAGGGGTTGGAAGGGACCTAGAAAGATCATCTAGTCCAACCCCCCTGCCAGAGAAGGATCACCTAGACCAGGTCACACAGGAATGTGTCCAGGCAGCTCTTTAATGTCTCCAGAGAAGGAGACTCCACAGCCCTCCTGGGCAGCCTGTTCCAGTGCTCTGTCACCCTTACTGTAAAGAAGTTNTACCCTTGTTAAATTTCATCAAGACCTGCAACTTCACATGCCTGGAAGGTGAGTGGTCTGGTTCTTACTGCTGGAGCATGAAATCACACATGGACACTGCTCAGCCTTCAAGATGCAAAGCCCAACCCATCAAGCTCTTCATTTTTCTTCATTTTTCATTTCATTTTGGTTAACAAAACTAAAACCTGTAAAGGGAACAGTGTGAGGCCAACACTGTACACTATGGTAGGAAATGTGTCCATTTGCCCAGAGTTAACAACATGTCCTAAAATGGCCATTCACCCTAAAAAAAAAATTAGCATGTAGTAGCAGCTGTTCATCCTCCAACTGCAGACAAGTGTTGGAAGAAGGTGCTGAGAGGCTGTGTCCTACAATTGCATGTCACTGGTTTAAACAGGATGGGAGGAGATGAATTTAATTGCTTAGATCAGTCTGGCACTGAAATGGTCTCATATTGGTTGTCATTTAGTGAGGCAAGTATCTTTCTCTGGTCAGAGTGTTGTTTGAGAACAACATGTACGTACATGAATGTCCTGAAAGCCTCACCATGACATAAAAGGAAAGACAACACCCCCTAAAATAGCTTTGCAAAATATGAGCTAGTAATGATAGTTTTTGACCATGGGTCAGAGGAAGACATGATTTCTTGCAAGTATGAGCACTGAAAGTGTAAGAACTGTTATTTTCAAGATAAATGTTTCAGTTCCAATGTCACAGACCATATGAAAGGTACTCACAATTGGCTCTGGGATTGCAAATAAATAAGAGTGACAGTGTTGTAGGAAGCTTGGTGTTGATCACAGTGCTAATGATCATGAGAGAAATAAGAGATTTTTTTTAAAGCATCATTATCTAGTGGCCTTGAGTGCTAATCAAAGCAAGGACTCTAATGCTTGCTTTAATGGGGTTTGTCGCAGTAATGCTCCTAAATGGAATAAACTGCATTAAACCCAGACAAGCTATGAAGAAAGATAAATGGCAAAACAATACACTGAAAAACCTAAAGATTCTTTTAATCTGCCATTAACTGAGTTACCATCCCTGGCTCTCACAGTTAACTGCAGTTTGCAATCCATTTGCTGAATTGTACAGCTAAAATCGAAATGTTGCTGTTCTCTTTAAAACAACAATTAAATAAGGCCCAAATTAACCCCCAGAATGGCTGGTTTGGCAAACACTCTAGTAGAACATGCTGCATATCTATCTTCTTCTTTGAAAATAAGGACGGCAACTTCCCTGGAGTTTTTTGTTCCAGTAAATAGAGAGAATTTGACTCTGCTGAGGTAGTCCTGCACATCAGAAGAAGGATCTCTCACTGACCATACCCTTCTCCTCAGCTCCAGTGCTGCAGGGACAGACACTAACTGATCTCAGTAGGAAAAAAACCTCACTTCCCCTCAAAAAAAGGACAGAAACTGCAGATCCTTTTCTGAATGTTTTTAAAATCTAGGCTAAAAGATCTGATCAGCACAGTTTGTTCCCCTTCACATTATTATTCCCACTCTCAGATTCTTTGATCTAATTCCCTTCCTCCCTGAAGTTTACACTGTCATTCCAAACATCTTTCAACTGCACTTCTCTTCCCTCCTCTTAAATTCCCTCTCTCTCCTCAGCCAGCTAAACCCTTCTTCAAGTAAAGCTATTTTCTTTCAGAAAAAAAAAAACCACCATGTATTCGGCACTACAGAATAATCTGTTCCTGTCTTCTTTCCTCTGCTAAACCAAGCTATTTTAGAGCCTTCCTTTGGAGGAAAACAGAAGAAAAGAAGGCACAATATAGCACTTTAGCAGAAGTATATAAGCTTCCTGCTCCTCAAGGGAAAAAAAAAAAAGGTAGTTCTTACTTTTGAATGTATTCATGCTTTCCCATGAAAATTGATAAATCTGTCTGCAATATAAAGAAGATTTGGATTATCTATATTTGAGAGAATAGCTACAAGAAGTTATTGCATAAAATGATTAATGTCCTAGCAACTGAAGTTTTATTCAAGGATAACCTTAAAAGTTATTCTCCTCTATGCAAAATGCTTCTCATCCACACAGAAAAGGTTCTGAATTTCCTCTATACTGTAGAAAACGCTATTGTATTTTTCTCTTTACTGATGACTTAAGGATTTGGTTTCTTCTCCTTTCTTTGGAGAATTTTACTCTTAATAGATTTGCTTAGCTCCAGCTAAGTTGCTGTAATGCAGCAGACAATGACACTGTTAGGATACAGTACACAGGACTAATCTGTACTCCAACTGGGAACATTTCTCATCTGGGGGTTACCCTGCCCTGGGTTTCCACTTCTTTCCTAACAAGGAGAATGACAAGAATCAGTTGTGGGTTTTTAACCTAGGGAGTGAGAGATTTAGCTCTCAGGCCTATGTGTAAATGTAAATTTCCAGCTGTTAGAATACAGAAACAGGAAACATGAGGCAGATGTTAATATTGCTTGTTGTTTGTAATGCAAGTGAAAATCAACTTGAAAATCCCCAGCTATCCCAGTAATGAAGGCTTAGTTCTCTGGGCATTGACACAGACCTGTGCCTACAGACATACCATCCAACCAGCCTCCTGCAATCCATGGAATCTAGTCAAATCCTCTGTGTTGTTCCTTTCTCTGCTGATACTAACAATCCATGGACTAGAATATGCAGCCAATGAAATCATCTACAGATGTTTCTTCCGCTTAGTAATCTGATCAACACCCAAACACCATTTTGGGTCTATATTTCTTAGCATGTACTGCACGATAAAGTCAAGCAGTATCTCGAGGATTCTGTATCCTATGCTAGAGCGCTACTTTCAGAACACAAAAAGTTAAGTCCCATGCCTGGTCTCTGTCAAGTAGTACTTGACTACAAACCTCCAAGCACTCAGGAAGCCAGTGTAGGGACAGCTAACAAGCAATCAGTCTTGAGCCACCCAAGAACTCTGCCTTCCTTTGAATCCACCAAGGGAAAAATCCACAGTGTGTCTGCTGATGAACTAAGGTGCTTCTTGTTAGATCTAGTATTTTGTTGCTTCTACCATCTGCTGGTTCTTGGAAACCCCCTGAACAAACTTCTGTCCTGGCATGGTGAACACAAGCCACAGCCAGAAGCAGAGAGTAGCAAGGATATTCAGAGAACACCTACGGTTTAGATTCTCCTCCAGGCTCTCCAGCCTCTCTCTAGTTGCCTCACATCATCCCTCCCATGGACCTTGGATCCCCATGAGTCCTGAAATTCATTCTTTCTAACATGAATGCAGCAGTGGCTTCCAATCATCTTGAGTCAGGCACGTTTGTGTTTGCAATTCCTTTCACACCAAGCAGCTCATTTGGGCTCTGTTTGGATTACCAAAAGGTGTGAACACAATTTTGTATCTCATCTACTCAGGGTCACTCCTATGTCAGCTTCTTTTTAACTGTGACAGTCTTTCCCATCCTAAAGGCAAAGCAATGTTTACATTTGGCTAGTTAAAATATTTACATTGCACATTCAGATGATGCTCTCTGCCAGTGACAGGCCTGTGGTATTTCCTCCTGGACCTACTCTGCAGCAGAAGCAGATGATCAAGATGAATATTTTGAGTGTCTCTGAGCATGCAGATGAAGGAAACAAGCAGCACAGCTATGCTATACCAACACTGCCTAGCACTGCAAGAAAGCCTGCCTTGTAGAACCTCAAATCAGGAGAGCTACACCATTTCTAAATATCATATTTCAAATAGAGTCTTCATTTATGGATTATTTTATTACTTATTTTTATTATCTATTTCTTTATTATTTATTATTTTTATTATTTATTGATTATTATCTGTTCACTTGGTAGGTGAGGTAGAGTAAAACACAAGAGAACAGAAAGTAAGGATGATTCTGTTTCTGATCATCAGCCTGCAGAGGAGAGCCTGGCAGAGACAGTGCAAGCTACTACCCAGCAGGAGAAGGGGAGTGGAAAAGGTGACACTACTAAAGCTGGCAGGGGAAGGCCACAAAATGATGGTATTTCTGGAAACCAAAAAACACACCAGACTATCCTGTTTTAATTTAACACTTGAGTTGAATAAAACACTGCAAGGGATGCTGCACAGGAACCTGCTGCACCAAGTACACTGATCACACAACGTGGCCAGTTCCCCAAAGGGGCTGTGTGAGGCTCATGGGAGAGAAAGAGCACACACACACAGAACTTCACAACAGGGAAATTCAGTATCATTCAGGACACATTATCATCTATATCATAAACAGTTAAATCTGCTCACGTTTTTGTTACTACCAAACAACAAAGAACCACCACAGGCAAGTCCTTCTGAAAAGAGATCAGAAGCAGAGTGAAATAACTTCTCACATGGGAACTCCACAGCCATGCAGAATTAGAAAGAAGAACTTACGCATCCCTTACCTGACCCCACCATCCACACAGCTCTTCACACATGCTCTCCCAGGGAGGAACCAAAAGCTTCTGCACTGAAAAAAAGATGAAGTGCCTATTAAGAAGCTACCACAAAGGTCCTGCCTGTGCTTACGTCCTCCACAACCTCTGCTGCATCTTTTTGTTTACAGGAACATACACAATAGACGACAGTTGACTGGGTAAGCAAAAGCTCTATGTTTTAAACTGACCCTGCCCACTTAGTGTCATATACTCTGGAGGAAATGGGTGATGGAAGTCACTGTACAAAGGAGGCATGCAGCATTTAACAAATGAACTTGAGGCAGGATTATTTGATGTGTGGGAGCTGGATTTGCTCCACTTGTTTAAACTAACAGCAAATGAAACTTTTTAAGTCTTTGCCAGTTAAAACAGTAAAGTACCAGGCTCTACATCAGTGTAAGGCAGGATCTTCATAATGATGACCAGTCTTGCTTTAACATAAAACCACACTGATCCACATATATTTTTTTTTCCTGATAAGACTGCCTATAGCAAACCTTCCACTGAGAACCAGTGTCAATTGCAATCCCTTTAAGTATTCTGGGTCCATTTTTTTTTTTTGCTTGTATAGACAAGCTCTGATTTGGGATTTCCAAACTTTCTGGCCCTTGACCAGGGCCAGAAAATCACTGAAAGACACAAAATCTAGTCCAGGGTCTCACTTCTTTCTCCCAGAGATATAAAGGCCATAAATATATCTCATTTGATACACAGAAAAATATTAAGTTCATCTAAATATGGTTATTATTACTTTAAAATATCCTTCTGTACTGTAGGAAAATCTCTGTGGAGGGAGCAAACAGGCTCACTGCCTGCCTGCCCAGTGCCACACACACTCTCACTACTGAGCAGCCTGGGCACAAAGGGGGTGCTGCAAATCCCAGGGCTGAGGGCTGGGATAAAGCCAGGTACTGCATTTTCAGGGAGCACTAAGGAGCCTGGCTGTTATAATTTAACCCTTTCACACACAATTTCCTTGGCCACCCCTGTGGTCAGACAGCATGCAGCTGCCTGGCCAGCATAGATAGCCCTGCCAGTGCTGGCAGAGGGACATCCAGCCTAACGGGGAGCAGCTGGCCCTGGCTCTAGCAGGATGTTTTCCAGAGCTTCTGCTACAAGGCAATGTGTTTCTTCTTTCATACAGTTACTCCCTCAAGATTAAAACCAAATGGGAGCAGAAAAGCAGCGTGGATCCTCTGGGGCTGCTATGTGGCATTGGGATAACAGGAGGTACAAGCTGTGCTCTCCTCAATTACACGAAACGAACAGTGCTGCTAACCACAGACCCCGGCAGAAGAGGAACAAGTGACACTCTCCTCTCTTTAATGTCCCCTGGAAAAAAAAAATCCGCAACATCTTTCAAATGCCACTTGTGAGATTAACTACCCAAATCTGGAGTTGTGCTGTGGAGTCCCAACCACAACTCCAAGAGCACATCAACAGGAACAACAGCCACAGCTCCAAGGCATCCATGTTCATTATCATCCCCAAATAGCAGCATACACTCTCAAAAATACAGTTAATTTCCAGCAACAGCAATAAGAACAGGAAAAGACCTGCAGAAGTGCTCAGACAAAATATACCTTTCATTTAAAACTAGAAAAGCAACAGTAATTTAAAACCTACTAAAACTATCATTGAAGTTGTAAGACCATAGAAGAAACATCTGCATAGCAATGTAAAATCTCTTCAGCACAGCCTGTGTAATCTTATTAGTGCAATTAGGCTGAAAAAAAAATGCAATGGCAATTCTTTTTTCTCCTGAGATGTGTGCAACAAATGTTAATTTTTTACCACTGTATAGGATGTTTTATACCCCAGGGAGTACCTGCAGGGGTGAGGAACTGTCTCTGCTAATAGGAAGAATTATTCACCTTGCCTAATAGCTGTATCTTAAATGTATTTCTATAAGCAAAATCCATTTAATACTGCATATACAAAGTAGCTTCTGGCTTAAAAATGAGGAAAGCTGGAGAAGGAGACTGAATGGGAACACATAGGGATTTTCTCATTACTGGTAATATGAACTGAACCCACATAAAGGGGAACAAACTTCCATAAAGCTCAGCTGCAGCACAATGCCTCCGAGAAGCTCTACTCTCCTAAGGAGCATGGCAGACTTCACAACTTCTCCCCCTGCCTTACCACCCACATTTTAATTACTAACCAAACAGCAGCAATCACCACCATGCTACATAAAGATAAAGAATTACCTCTGATTAGCAAGGACCCCTCATCCCAGACCCCTTCTGCCCTGTGCAGAAGACACCAGGAGAGGCTAACTAGGGGTGCTCAGCAATTCTTCCTTGTTGCTACTGCAGCTCTAGGAGTTCCTGGACCCCTGTCCCCTCACCAATTCCGTATGCGCGGCACAGATCCCAACCTCCTCCTGCTGCCAAGCTGGCCACAGCCCGGGAACAATGCTGCCTCTGTCAGCTTGACAAGTGCATGCTGGCACAAAGACACCCTCATCTACAGCCCCCTTGGAGAACAGGCTGAGGAGAAGGGATGGCAGAAAAAGGCTCAGGTGTTTGTGATCAGAGAATGCTTCATTCCCGTCAGAAGGAGTAAGGTGGTGTCAGCATGGGAGAGAGGAGATGGCATCTGCTGGGAGTGCTCCCTGCCTTGCATCACACAGTTTTGTTTCAGATCCGTGGGTGGCTGTGTGAGCAAGCAGCTGAAATAGGGGAGGAGTTACAGGAGATGCAATTTATGACTTGAAGCCTTGCCTGCCTTTTTGAGAGGTGAAATTGCAGTGCAGCAACAAAGCAGCATGCCTCACACCCCACCTGCCACCACCTGCCTGGGAAAGCTCCCCTCCCTGGCCAGGCTCTATTCCCAGGATGGAGAGCCCTCAGGAGAGCCTCTGAGAACACTGGCTGCTTGCTCCCTTCCCACTACCACTTTACATCCAAGGCACAACACTTCATGATCTTAAAGGGCCACTGGAGGATGAGCCAATGAATGCCATCCTCAGCAGATGTTTCCAGCTGTCACCAGGAAGGGAGGAAGAGAGCAGCATCTTAAACCCCAGTTTTCTGTGAAGCTCCTCTTGGAAATCAGAGGAGCAAAGCAGAAAGCCCTTTTAAAACCAGACATCTGTATTCTTGTTTGGAAAGGACTATCATGTAAGTTCAGCTTTGTTTTCTTTCCTATCAGAAAATGAGAAGTGATCTGGCCTGGTTCCAGAGAAGTTGGTGATGTTCCCTACTGAAACCAACTGGAATTTTATAGTTTAATTCAAAATATTCCCAAGCTCCACGAGAGATGGTAGCTGTTTCAGAGTCCTTCACATGAATTATAGCTCAGATCTTAAAAAACACTGCAGATAAAGAGAGCAACAAGCAAGAAGGCATTTCCTTCTAAAAGCAGGTACCAAAGGTCATGCAGCCCTAGGGTACAGCAGTTAGGATCTCATTCCGGGGCCCTGAAGAACCATCACAGCATTACAATAGCTTCCCATGCAATTAGTATTAATTGGTGACTTGCTGGCAATCCCCCAGGGACCTTTTAGCAGGTCCTACCAGGTCAGGCCTGGGACCATCAGCAGGGCCAGGCAGCCATCACTTGGGTCCCAGCTCTCAGAGCTCATTATGCTGTTAAAATTTTTGGGCAACTGGCAAGGATTATCCTGCCTAAGGAACAGTCACAGATAGCACACTTCCAAATTAATGCATTATGAATTTCTAACACAAGACAGCAAAAGAAGAGGGAGATTTCTAGAGGGAATTCATAAATATTTTTTGAAGATGACTTGTTTCACAGCACTTCACTTGTTTTCAGGAGAACTGAGCAGCAGTGCCAGTGGCTAGTAATGGCCCTGACAGACTCTGCATCTCCTACTCAAAATTAATTAAATGAGCAACAACTTCATCTAATTTTATTCTTCAATAACAGGTCTTAAAGAAATGTTTTCCTTTTATTTATTAATAAGATCAAGTTATTTGTCCTAAGCATCTTGCCAAATAGACTTAAGCAGGATCAGGATGGCTTTATACCAGCAAAGCCCCAAAACCCTGTGGAAATAAACCAAATTAGATGTTCTCTGAAAGAACATAGTAAATATCTAAACCATATTTCACACTAGCTTCCAGGGCTAGTATCACAGCTGATGGATCTCAAACACCATCACTTTTTGCTCTGCAGAATTACCTAAGTAACCTCAAAAATCCATGTACCTCTAGCCTTTAAAAAAAGAAGTGCTGTGGTAGTTATTTAGAGTCAAAAGGATGCCCTGAATGCGAACTGCATGGAGGCCAGCAGCATGCACACCCCATTCAAGAGCTAGGAAAGGATGCAACATCTAATGGCACAATACATTAGGAACTGCTTGTTGCTAGAGGCAAGCAGAATGACTTCAGCTAAAACAGGTCAAGTATAATCAAGAGCAATGTCCTACAGGCTAGCTTTATTACTCCTCCCTTTGCTGCTTCTCCTAAGTTTCTAGTCCATATCAGTAAGTGTTCCTCAGCATCACTCTTCTCACATCATTTCCCTCCTGTACTGTCCAAGGTTTGGGAACACAGCATTAATTGTGCAACACAGCAAAAACAGACTATCTCATGCAAAATGCCTAATAGATGGTATACTCTGAGGTATTTCAAATACTTGTCAAGCATTTGAGCATGGCTCTTTGGTTTCCATTTGTAGTAAACAGAATTTCAAACTTTTTTACATCCAAATACTTGATAGATTTGCACTTGGTTAGTCCAGACAAGACCAAATTTATTCAGTCTGCCACAGTCAAGAGTAAATACTTATATATGATTTCCTAATGGCACTTCATTAGGACATGGATGGCTACAAATGTGCTTCCTTTGACTTCAGCTTGCTTTTTATTCCTCCCTGCTGCTTGGTCACTTTTATTAAAAATGAAATCACATTACTAAGTTTTCATTTTCCAGTCCTCCCAATTTTCAACTTAATCCCATTCATAAGACCAAAATGTTCTGTGACAAGAGCTTTTTAGGTCATTTAACAAGTGCAAAGTCTTGGATGACCAGGGATTTCCTTTTTTTGTTTAATCCTCTCCTGCCACCTTCCCACTTTTCCTATTTTGCACTCCTTAATTAAATTCCAGGTCAAAGCTCTGACTCATGACATTAAAATGTGTTCAGATTTGGTTAAAAACCTGTGCAAATCCATTATGCTCTATTGTCATAGCTAACCAGGAGAAACTCTCCTGAAATTTTTTGATAGATGGACAAGATCTGATTATCTTAATCAAATTGCTAAACTCTAAATGCAGAAGGGAATATATTTAAACTAAGTAATTCCAATCTGATTAAAGTGTGCTCAAAATAATTGGCCAGATTATAGGATACTGGTAGGCAGACATTCTGACTGGAAGTGACACTATGCTCATTAGTAAAACAGTCACTACTTATGATTTGAGTATTAAAAAACAAAGAACATCCTAAAGAAGCTGCTGGCACCTCCAATTCATAGAGCTCCTGAAGCAGATGAACAACAGAGCAGTAAGAGAATGTGTTTCCAGCTTCTTTCTGCTCCTGTTGTTTTGGGATTTTATGCCTTTTGCCTCGACTCCACAGTACCTGTGAGAGCTCAGACTTGGTTTCATATTCAATATTGTATTGTTATTCCTTGGATATGCTTGTCATGGATGAACTGGCAGATACCTGGAAGCCTTACTCAAACTTTGTTCACAAGGCTGGACTGAAAGAATGTTGAGTCTCATTAAAAAAGGAAACTTGAAAGAATAACTCTCTCCAGTATCTGATAAAGCCAGGCTTACCCAAGGGTCCTGAGAAACTGTACCCTGCCCTGAGTTCCAAATATACTTCCAACAAACACTTCTGAGAGTGAAGTGGCCTAGGAAGCCAGAAGTGCCTAGGTACCGGGAGAGCTCTCTGAAAGCTCTTGAGGTATCTGTTCATAAAGGCTCTGCCTTGATCACACAGCATGGCCATGAGAGAAGCTGGTTGTTTTATTGTTGTTGTTTAACAACATCATGAAAGCTACTGTGAGCACGGAGAATCAATCACAGCCAGCAAGGAGAGGCTCAGCCTTCAGCATGCCTCTGCTCTCCCAGCCTTAGATGTATGAAAGCCATTACCTGCCATGCTGACTGCACTCTGTAATTATTAAGTAAATCCTCCATGTGACCACAGCTCAATAAAGCAGGAGATGCCAAATCAAAGCTGCTGAGACAGATGACCACCACCAAGCCTTTGTCTACTGTGATGCCTTCATTTCAGTGGAGGAGATCTGCTGCATTGCAAGCAGGACACCTTGCAAGTGCTACAGATGAGGAGGCTTCAGAGAGATGAGTGTGGAAATTATGTAAGGATGCAGCACTGTCCTTGATGCTTGAGGGACCAGGCTGTCATTTCTCCATCATCAGTGTGGAAACACTTACTGCAGGCTTGCCCTCACTGCAACACTGCTGGAGGCTCTGGCAGTAAGCTCATCTGTGGGCTTAACACAACACTGGCCTGCAGAAATCAATGTTTTGCTGGATAAGAAAAGCCAGGAAATACAGAAAAACTGAGACAGAATTTCTCTCCTCATTCTCCTCCCATACAAAGACTTGGGACCTTCAGCTTTTGCGCCAAATTGTCCTCTCAAATGTTATCCTCTGCCCTCTGAGATTGCTGCCACATCAATATTCATAGAGGAGATCCTGAAGATAGTTCATTTATTTTTCAGAATTATTACAGTTAATTGGAAACATCTGCTACAAGTATCTGTATGCCAGAAGCATCCCAATCCACCAGGCAGCCTGTGCAGGAATATCCACTCCATCCTTTCTGGATAGATTTTGCCAGTGGCATCTTGATTGTCAGAGACAAGACACCACCAGACTCATGGGCCAAGTGCAGAGTTTCTATTGTCTCTGCTCATTTTCACACAAAGCACTAACATATGTTGTGCTGCCACAACTCTGAAAGATACTTTCATCTCCTCTGGCTTTTCACTGCTTTCTTGGAGTGAAAAGCAGGTCAAGGAGTTTTGGAAACACTGTTCCCCTCTGATACCCAGCAGCATCTACACCTACAGTGCTGCAGTGAGAATATACAAGCACTTGCCAGTAATTTATGTAAATGTAAACTTACAGTAAAATGTAAACTTAACATGTAAATGTAAACTTAACAGTTTACATTTGTACTGAGATTAATATCAGTAGATTACAGTAATCTAAGTATATTACGTAATGTAATGAGAATGTTAGGTATTTCTGTAAGTATTTATGTGGAAAAAGGGTAACTATTGGACTGTACAGCAGAACAAATCTCCTGTGGGGATAGAATACTGCCTAAGTATGAAGTCCTTGCAAAACCCAACAAATATATTCATTGTGACCTACTGAAAACCCAGGAACTCTGACAAGAAAAAATGTATAAATTCTGTGTGTGAAAGGGAAGGAAAAATTAAAGCACAGACTGGACCTTCTAAGTATCACTAGATCTCTGTCTAACTCTGTTGTGATTTTCTTGTTAATAAGCAGAAAAGTGAGGCATGATCATTTTTAGCAGAAAGGATCTGTCAAAATGGTGAATAATGAAAAGAAATCACAATGTCACATTAATTTTTTTATTTTTTTTTTAGGGAAAAAGATGAAACAAGATTCCTATTAAGGAATGAGGTATGGTTCTCTCTCTAATGACAAAGTCTATATGCAGAGCTTGCCCACAACAGCTGGAGACTTTTTACTAGCCATACAGGACCGCATGATGGAAAAACTTGTTTCAAAAGGTTGAGATTAACAACTCAGACTCTCCAAAGACATCTCTGAAGGAGATACTCTTTACTAGGATGTTACACTAGGAAACTTAATTCAGGGAGAGGAGAGAAGAATAAAAGGGAACAGTGCTGAGCTCTGGAGCCAGATCTTTTGAAACTTGAATTACTGTGGGTAGAATTTTCAAGCAGATGGTCACTATGAATTCTTATCTCAAACCAGATTAGAAACAGATTTCCTGCAGAGAAGAGAAATCAATCTTCTGTACTATAATCTTCTTAGATCCTCTCTCATCTCCAGGGTAAGAACAGCCCCAAATTTCTCACTGAGCAGTGCTGGAAGGGATATTGATTTGTCAACAGCATTAAGGAGTTCCAAATCATGGTGATAGAACTTCCACTCATCAACAGATAGAGAAAATGAACTGTGAAAGGCAGAAGACCATGTAATGTCTGGAAACAATTTCATTTGGCAAAGGCATGTTACTGAGAGTAATACTACAAATGATATGGCCTCCGACTGAAAGAGCAAGTATTCCTGCATTTCCTGGAACAGAATAGTTCCCACAGTCCGTTATAACTGCAGCAAGAATCAGGATCTAAACGTCTGGGCCAGTTTTCTTCATTTTATGTAATGAGTTCATGAGGACTGTCATCACTTCATCCCTCACATATGAAGAAGCTAGTTTGTATTTCCTTCTGCTTTCCTCTAAAAGAGGCAAAGGCTGGCAGTGATTATCATCTTTACTGAATTCAAGAGATATTAAGTAAATAGGCCCAAGAACCTCAGGACTGGTTAAGTAGTACTCTTGAACCCTCCCTATACTGCTAAAGAAAAATGATTACAGCTGCTCTACAATTATAAGGTATCATCAATGAGAAAATTACACAGTGAAGTCTATAGTTCCTGAGCATGTTCATAGGTCTTCATGCCATGAAGAAGAAAATTACTCCCTTCCCTCCCTCATCTGGAGTGTGAAGCTGCTTCCTCCGAGGGAAGCAGGGGGTTGGTGAACAGTGCCACAGCTTCCTCTGTCCCCCTGGGGAAAGGCCCTGATCATGGATTCCCTGCAGAAATACAAAGATACAAGGTACAAAGGGAGAAGATGGGCCATTTCTGTTGATATTAAACAGAACTAGATGAAGGAAAGAAAAATCACACATTCTTGGTTTGCAGCACCGAGCCACTTCAGATTCTCACGTCTGCTGGCTTGCCATCCTGCCTGTCTGACACAAAAGACAGTCAAACTCTCAAAGCTGAGTAATCAGCAAGTCAAATTCTTGGAATAACAGCAGCAAAATCTGTTCCTGTTAAACCTGCTTCAGCCATGAGAACTTGATGAATAAATTTAATACATTTGGGTAGTCATTCATGTCAAGGGTAAACAATATAAGCACAGAAATGGTGTGAAAATAGTCTTATGGAAAAAAGTGAAGTAGCTGTCTCGGGATACAACTCCACTACCCATTATTATGGCCAAGCCAAAAAGCAAGCATCACATGAATAAACTGTCATCTCCATTCTCTTCATGTGTGGCACTTAAGGAAACACAAGCACGTGCACATGAATGAATGAAACAAATGGCTGGATTTCCTATGAAATCTTCAGTTCTGCTTTTACAAGATTAGGAAGAACAGAAATCATGACACATGCTTTCTCCCAAAACCCACAGAACCCTATGCACCTGGAAGCACTACATGCAAGGAGAGGAGATGAGCAGCAGCAAGGTCAGTGAATCATTATGGTTGGAAAAGACCTCTGAGATCATGGAGTCCAACCATCCTGTTCGAGCCCAACACTCCAATTCCAAGACTAATACTGCCATCTCCTCTTTGTTCAATTCTCTACCTATTTCAAATTTCTTCTCTTTCCATACTGCTAAATCTCCCTGTGGGTACCATGTCCAAATTCTTTATCCAAACTGAGATAGATTGCACCTATTGCTTTTCTTCAGCAACAGAACTGAAGAAAATGAAGCAGCTACTCTTGGCACAAATATTTATTAATTTTTTTATCCCATTTTCTGTTTGCTTCCTTGACTTTAATACCTTGTTCAGAACTTGCTCTAAAATACGACATACTTTAGAAGTTGGCCTAACAGGCTGCTGTTTGCCCCAGTCCACTTCCCCTGGCTCTGCCTCATAATTGGAAGTATAAATTTGGTATTTCTCATTCTCATGCCCCATTGTTCAACATATTCATTAGAAAAATCTACATTCTCCTATAACAATAAATGTCCCTCCAGGGAGGAGCAGAAATCTTTTTAGAAGTAAAATGTGGAAAAACAGTACTGGATATTATCTTTCTCTAGCTTGTCCCTGAAACTGCATTGTTGTTCTTAATGTCACACTGTACTGCCTTGGGTTTTTTAATAGTAATACAGAAATGTGGTTCCTCTTTAAAGAAAGAGGTCTCCCAAATCAAACTCAAAATCAAATACCTCCCCATAACGTAACTTAAAAGGTTAAAAAGGTCAAGACCCTCTTCACCATTGAAGTACTTGTCTAATTCTCAGTAAGAAATTGAATTTCCCTCATCTGGAGCTAATGTGTATGATGCAAACAGCATTCAGAACCTCTGCTGCACTTTGGAAATAAACCCACTTTTTGCAGCTGCTGTTTTAAACATTAGAGTCTGGAAATAAAGCAAAGCCTTGTCTCACTGACATCTCTCTGCACTAACACTTCAGCAAGTGAGTTTAAGTGTTTTCAGCCACCAATGGTAGGGCTCCACTGTGTATTCCACTGTACACCAGCCCACAACGTCAGCAGCAGCACTGCAAATACTCTAGATATCTGCTAATCTTATGCACAAAGATGTAATTGGAATCTGTGTGCACACAGATACACTTGAAAAAAAGAGAACAAATGTAGAGCTCCAAGTGCTCTCCTTTATTAACTCCTCTTCAGTGGCAGTATCACACCAGGGTTAGGGGAGGTTAATGCACACCCTACACCCTGACCTTTCAGGCTGGATTTAATTGCATCCCTACCAAGGATACAGAGAAATACTAAGGTGCACACTGATTGATTTTCTTCCTTGCAGACCACAAGAGATCATTTCAACAAAACCTTGTCATTAAATTTACAGCACAACTGAAGAAGAGTTTCAAATGATATACAGCCTAATCTAATTTCTGAAACTGTTCTATCAAAGACTCTCCATCATAAGCCACAAAATCCCCATTTGCCTCTTCTGTAAATCCTCTAGACTGCATATAGCATTATCATCCAATTGTCAGTGTGCCTCACATGTGTGGAGAATGCTGCCAGGGACCTGCTGTCAAGCACTAAAGAGCACTTTTAGGCATTCTGCCCCTGTCATCTCTGGGGACTTCAGTAACTACAAGTCAGGGGAAAATCAAAGTGAAAAGAAAAACTGGGTGATGATGAACCTAAATGCAGTGTAATCTCATGGCAGACATTTCTACCATACCTGCACAACACATTTCAGTTGTACAAGAATTTTCCTGTCCTTACCTCAGCAAAGCTGGGACAAGTATCTTTCTGAACAAACCAGTGCATGGTGAATTGCCTAAATGGGGAAACTTTCCCAGAGTATTTTACCCACTGTGACTGTTGTATAAAATACATGCCTCACTATAGAGGGGTTTTATGCTAAGCTTTAGTTTCTTCATCTTGATATAGCCATAGATTTTTTTGCTAGTTTTTCATATTCTTTCAAATAAAATGTCTGTGATATGTTCAGATATCAACAGTAACCCTGTATTCTGCACTAAAAATGCTCATGAGGAACTCCCGAGACACGTTTGTCTAAAGCAGTTTCCACTAACAGTGTGGTTGACATTAACAGCCAAACACCCTGGGGTTCCAGATGTTTTTAAGGGGGTGATGGCAGGCACATGTTGTTATTAATATATAAGAGGTTTAGCTATTGCATTCATCATCATGGTCAGAACTACTCATCTACACTAAACGACTAAAGAGTACAGCTTGAACCATCAGTTGCATCCAGAGGATGGGAAACTTGGCTGAGCTCAAAATGACAGTAGACCTAACATCTCCTTTGCTAGCAAATAATTTGTATCAGACATTACTTTAGATGGCAAAACTACAATTATATTTGCCCTGTTTAATACGCCCATTATAAAGGAATCCTTCAATGCCATTCACTGAGACTCAGATGTGGTTGGCCACAGCCCAACCTCAGCAGTATCCCTGACTTTGACAATCTGCAAACGTGGCAGAGTCAACAAGGAACTTACTCAAACATTCATCTTTACAGCTACTCTGCTTTCATGAGTCTATTGCACAAAAGGTCTTGGGAGTGCCATCAGCAGCCTCAGAACACAAAACTCTGGGTAGACTAAGATACAGACTGGTGTACATGAATTTCTGTCACTTCACCAAGATTTGATTTTAACTTCACAGCAGCACTGTACCCAAAGCAGTGCTGAAGCCCCTTGAAGCCTTCAATCACCCCTGCCCTCCCTTGAACAGCCCTTAAGAAACTGAGCACAGGGGGAAGCAGGGTGAGTTTATTGAATCTTTTCTATTTAGTAAGGCTGGAGGGAAAGCACTTCCCCTTCCTTGCTAGATGGTAAACATGCTTCCTCCACTGGCCAAACAAGTTATCTTCTGTTGTTTTTAAAAACACAAGTAATACTCCTTTACCTTTCTAAAGGTCTTTGTGCTATCCCTTGTCTAACATTGATCTCAAGAAGTATCTTTGGTAAGCACTTCCTTTTTCCTCATCAACTCAGCAGAAACACATTTTTGTGCCTTCAGGGAAGGGTGCAAGATGTCACTAATGACTGTTTATATATGGATCAACAGTACTGCTATGTTAATTTCATGATCAAAGTACTGAAATCTGCAGTGCCAAAGTAACCTTATCTGAGCAGTTAAGTTAAGCAAAGACACGTTTGGAGGTTCACATCCTAATGAGTTTTGGTTGGTTTTTTGGCACAAATACAACAAACATTTCAACACAAATATAACTCTGCCCATGCAAAATTAAGGGCTCTGTTGATGTAATTAGCATCTCCAAGCACAAGTATTTGTTTACAAGAATCGAACAAATCATTAAATATTAGATTATTTCATAACTAGGCTAATTAGTTCTGGAATAGCTGCTTCTTTAAACTACATGACCAATATGTCATCTGCTACCCTTTATTCATCAGTTTTTATTGAAAGGAATCCTGTGAGTCTGACACAACTTCAATTAGCCCAGCATACTATTGGTCAAATCCTTGCAGGTCTTGCAGGAAACTCAATGCATGTAAAAGAGCAGCAGTGTGCTGCCCTTCCAGTCACTACACCTGTAGGCTAACTCTACCTTTAACTTGTTCACCACAACCTTACCTGCTGGATGTGCACCAGCACACACCTCAGAGAAAGGAAAACCTATTAACTCATAGCATCCTTCTGAGAAGGAGAACATACCCAGTGTTCACCCACGTTATATTACCAAAGCTGGCTTGAAATGTATAAAACTGTTTGAAACTTAAGGTAACTGAAATGTTTTGCAGTAATATGTCAGCTCCTAACAGAACTTACACATTTCCTTGAGGTGGGTTAACCTTTGCAGAGAGCAGGAGATAGTGTTTCTCACCAAAAGCTGCCATTGCATTAAACAGCCTTTGTCCAAGATGCACCACACCAGATTGCTGAGGCTGGGTTCCTGGTGCTACAGGAAAGTGCCTGGCCAAAATATACTTGGCTGTTCTTGGAGGAGTTTTTATCTATATTGTTTCATTAATTTTCCAAAAGGTCCAGTTTTGATTCTGTGCGATTAAAAGCAAGCTTAAAATCTGGCACTTTGCACTTCAATAAATTTGTTTTGACCAGTCACAGACACAAGCAGTCAGGCTTCCAGTGCATCTCATGAGCTACCAATGCACAGCAGAAGCTTAGTAAGAAGCTTCTCACCAGTGTTGTGCATTGGTAGAAGCTTTTCATAGTTCAGTGACCCTAGAAAGATCTCCACCTTGCTGCTGGGTTAACTGTTCACATCACCATACAGGAACGTAGCCAGGTAAGTAAGGTGCAGGAACTGACAGCTGATGTGAGGGTGACTTCTGGTGATAGTGACAGCAGTAGGTGGCTGGCTGAAGAGCACTAACTGTGGTGTTGAAGGACAGAATATAGAAAATGAGCCTTGTAATCACCAGCACACTTGCAAAGCATGAAATGTGAGCACAGTCCATGATAATTGATCACACAACACAAACCTTTCCTTCCTTGCTCCCCTCTACTCTTCCTTAACTCCCCTTATAAAGGTGAGGTTATAATGACTAGGTTTATTTCTAGCAAACCTACAAACCAGCTTTCCCTCATTTCTCCATTTCCTTACTATGCAAAGGTAATGCATGTTATTGCAGAAATAAGGAAGACCTGCATGAAGACACATCTGCTTCAGAACTCAGTTGACTCCCCACCAGCTGGAATCTATTATTTGCTTCAAACTGCTGTTGTGCCAGCTGCCATGCAGCACGTCTCACTGCCCTCATTCCTGCTGGAATTAAATCCATACTAAGAATGTAGTCTAGCATGAACCAGCCTCTAGTCAATAATACTGCACACCTGGAAAATGAAAGCATTTCAAAGAGAACTCAGCCCTCCTAGGCCTGCCCATATTAACTGCTAATGCAGAAGGTGCTCAGTGGGGAAGAAAATCAAATTTTACAGATTCCAAGGTAGTAATTTCATAAGGCAGTGTCCTAACAATATGCTCAGGCTTGTTTTTAAGAGTGGTCTTCCTGTAAAACCAAACCAAACACCTCTGCCAGCTGAACCAGTCCTGAAACAAAAGATGGTTGCTAAATTTAAGGAACTAAACGCTCTTGTACCTCACTGACATGGTGAAGTATTTACTGCTGGAGGCAATTATCAGGGAATGTGCCCAGAGCAAAAAAGTAACTTATAGTTAAGTCTGTTACTGCTAATTTTAGTTAGAGGGAGAGACTAGGTCAGGCTAAAAGCCCATATCATTCCAGGAGGATTTCTGCCTGATGTGGACTGCAGGAATATATGCCAAGAGCGTTATGTTGTGAGTAAGAACTGAGAATGTTGTTCAGCTTCTTGCAGTGTATGAACATCAAAAGGTCTAAGGCAAGTATTTGCAAAACCATGCTTAAAAGGCCTCTCAGCAGAAACAGAGTGATGGCATATTGATATGCCTCATTCACCCCATTTTCTTTCTCAGTTTTGTCAAAGCAAGTTGCAGACTACAGCTTCACTTGCTCTGAAACAACTCTGTTGGTAGCTCTAAAGTCAGTTTATATTCCATGGGATGTCTACAGCTTTCTTTGTTCAGTGGATGGCCATCAAGTCCCTGTCCCTGGCAGAGGGACTAGAACAAGCTGACCTTTCAGGTCCATTGCAACCCAACCCATTCTATGATCCACCCGCACATGGAAGTGCTGGCAGATTTGATGTTAAATACTAAGGAACATCACAAGCCCTTCAGAAAAGGGAGATCTGTATTTCAGCTCAGGCATTCAAAATTAATAGAAATATTTTAAACAAAAAAAAAGTCTAGGAAGGGGGCAGGGAAGCAGGAGGAAGCAAAGGGACAGCACCAGTGAACAGAAGAGGCAGGAGCTCTAACACATCACTAACCTACTTTTTTTTTTTTGGCAGGGATTATGGCAGATGAGATTTTAAGAAGGGATTTAAAAGGAGAAAATGAGGTTAAGTGTGTTGATGTCTGCCCACAGCTCATCCTTAACATCAGCAGCATCAATGAATAAATCCTACAGATGCTAGTTTGAACACAACAGCAGGTCAGTGATGAAGCTGCTATTGCAGACGAACTGGAGGGATGTGTGGATGGATGTACCAGAAGGGCTTTGGACATGAAATCAGGTTGCTGCTTACTACCATTATTAGAACAGACAGAGGAAGAACACAGAAATGCTCACAAGAAAACACATTTCTTTCAGATTTGAACAAGGTAAAAGTTACACAAGCTTTATATGGACCATGCTCGACAGTGGACTGAGGGGTGGCATTGCTCCATGAACATAGACATCCCTAGGTCTGGGTCCTAAACACATCTCAGTCCACAGACATCTCTGGAGGAAGCAGCATGCCTTGTTCCTGGTCAGTCATCTGCAAGTGAGTGTTCCCACAGAGCAGTGCCTGGCTCAGGCTCCACCAGCTACAGGTGTGACATCTCCACTGATTCCAAGTGGGGATGCTGCACTTGCATGAGGAGCATGGGAGCTTTTCAGAAGTGACCTTGCCATGCTTGTCAGCCTCAAGCTGACTTCTACCCCACAAATGAGTACCTGCACTCCCTTCAGACTGCAGCATCCTAGCAGGCTCTCACAAGATGCAACTTGCAACTTATTAAAACAGAGTAAGCCTCCAAAGTAAGTTAAATGGACCATGTCCTAAAAGTACCTACCTCTCTCCCCTGCTAGAGGGAGAGCTTGGGTGACCAGCTCTGGAGCTGACATCCTCTGAGTGTCCTGAGGAACACTCCAGGCTGATGAAGCAGAAAATGCGTGTACTCACATCCTAGTGCTTTATCTGGGGCTGGATACTCCTCTGCTGTCAAAAGCAGAGTTATGCTTCTGACAACAGCAATGACAGAGCTAAATTAAGAAAATAAGAGTTCAGAGAGATGCAGCTGAGCTTTGGATGACAAACCTTATTAACTGACCAGCTACCAGCTATCTAAATAGATTAAATGAATCATTATTACAGTTCTAGTTTAACAGTTTGGAAAAGTGACATTTAAAATCACTCTAACATTCAGGTATCCTTAATACCATACAGTAAATTTGTTACTTTTAAATAGATGGTAACTCTTGGGAGTTAACAGCAGCATTCAAAAGTATTGGCAAGGGTAAATCAAAATGCATCCATTTTCCTGAAATGAACTATTTTCATGACTTCATGTTCTCATCAGACAGCAATCAAAAAAATATGCCCACTGCAACTCAAAAGACAGCAATTTTCATCTCTATAGAGTAGAAATGAATTATTTTCTTACATTCTCCATCCCCCTTCAAAATATGCAAAGTAAAGTCTGAAATGCCTGACCATATGCATGATAGGCCATCCAGGTTCAAAGTCAAGGACTGGAAAGTCAAGAAATGTCAGAACAGATTTAGCTCAGCTCCCTTGTGCTTATATATGAAGATGAAACATTTAAATTACATGATGAAGAGCTACTTTTTGACTGTATTATCTGTGTTTTAAATAACAAGAAAAATTCCATAGTGATCTGATTTGACAAGATAGAATATCTCATTTCAAAAACAATGCTTCAACAACTAAAGTTACTGATCTTGCTGAGAGAAGTATAAGGTCAGGTATAAATTTCCCTGATTTTTTCTTTCAGTAGACATAACATTTTTGGAAGTAATGTCTCTTCTACCAGCAAATACAGCTCAACAGTATGCTGTGGTCTAACTCTGAATGAACAAAACCTGAATAAATTGCCTTTTGCATAACAGGTCTATCACAGTGACTAGCTTATCAAAATATTTCAATGTACAGCCTAAAAATACCAGCTATTTTTTATTTTACTCTGCTACACAGACACCAGTCTAGCACTCAGAGTGAGTGGGTATGAATCATCCACATTTTAGGAATATCTGGCTCTCTGAACAACATTTGGGTTTTAAATCTTTATTGATAAAAATATCCTACTTCCAACAGAAATCTACATACAAATGTGCAAATCGGGGCTAGAGCAGTGAGACCGCTTTAGGGCTGAGAGGTGTCTGGCCTTGGCCACTTGCCTTCTCTGCCTACTACCACCATGGCTTGGATCACTGGAATAAAGATGAATGAGAATTTAGGCCTGCAGTGTCAATAGTAACTGTTATTTAAATTTCCTTTTCCACACTGAACAAGTGCAAGAAGGTGTGCTCAGAATGACAAGGCTGCTCTTTAGCATCAGCACATTGATTTCTTGGGGTCCTTGCAAAGCTTTCCACAGTGCTTCTGGCCTACAGCCCTACACCCCTCTAGCTGACTGTCAGACAGCACTGCTGCTTTATAAATAAATATGATGCCCAGGGGAAATCATGGGCTAAGACACAAAAAAAAAATCAATGTGTCTAGCACATGCTAGGTAGTTGGTCTGTTGAAGTGTCTCAAATATGTAGAGCAATTTTAATAACAAAACCAATGCTTTCTAAACTGAGCTTAAAGGAGGCTTAGTAAGAAATCCCTATCACTACATCACTATTTGAAGAACAGTAATATTGTCCTCTTAAAATGCGAATAAAGATTCTGATTGCAAAGGGTTTGGAGAATACTTACCTACAAATTTCAAAGCAGCAACAGGAAGAATTGTTGCTCACTTGTTTTCCCACACCTTATTGAAGGTGGACCTGCACAAGCTTGGCTCCTGCACCTCCTTCCTTCCACCTCCATGTACTTCAGCACCAGGAAAGCCTGAGCTGTCCCAGGAGGCAGCACTCAGCCTCTGCTGGCAGCACATCACCTCCCTTCTGAGTTCAATGAGGGCCAGCCAGGCTGAAGTCTCATGAGTCCTCATCTCCTCAAAGCCACTGCCCTCCCACTATGTTCTTCGAAACATCAACCTCACCCTGGAAGCCCACGAGAAGGTGGCTGGGGTATTCTGGGACAGGGACAGGCTGATGGGGCTTGCTGCCGAGTACCCTCAACAGCCACAGGCATCCAGGTTCAGCAACACTGCCGTGCAAACAGAGAGGAGGAAGAAAACCAAGACGGAAAGGCAAAACAGCAAATTGTATTCAGACCCATGGATGACCTGAGAGATCACGGACTCCAAGACACCAACATCCAGGCCAGGGGCATGACTCTCAAAGGGCTTTTTCTGCTTCCCTCCCGCTGTTATGCAGCCCTTTTAGTGCAGATCCTCCCCTCGGGAGCATGCTGACAAGATAGATCCTCCTGTTACACTCAGTGTAATGAAAAGCACAAACTTCATGTATTTATGACCCTTTCAGATTGAGGAGCTGCAGCTGAGTGCCCTTGCCCGGGGGTGCTCATTCCCCCAGGAGAACCAGCCATCTGGAAGAGCAAGCTAAAGAAAGCAGGGAGAAAATCTGCCCTCTCAGGGAAGGGAACCTACAGACAGACAGAAGCTACCACTGACAGGGGCAGAGATAAAACACGGCTTGAGGCTTACACTAGCCAACACAGTGGAGTCCATCAGCATCAACAGAGATAAAATGCTTCCACCAACTCCAAGTGCTAAAAAGACAGAGAGGGGGCTTTCCAGAAGAAATGCAACAAAACTCCCCCACCCAATAAAAAAAACCAACCCACATTTTTGCTGCAAACAGAATTTCCAAGACAATGAGCTATTCAACAGGGAAGACATGAGAAAAATGCCTCTCCTTTCAGAGGTGTTTCATTTCCAGATCTGAGTATATTTTAGTGAATGAGAGTTCAGATATATAATGCTTCACCTTTCACAGACTTAAAAACAACTATCATAATCCTTTGGCTTCCATCAGGTAAGACTCCAGAAGCATGTGTGATATTAAATTGATTTTACATTAGTTCTGTCTTTAAGGTGTCTGGGCAGGCTCACAGATGTCTATGTTCACCATCTGCCAGGTGCTAGGAGATGTGAATTATTTAAGTGGCAACCCAGTATAAATTTGATGTTGCTCAAATCTCATCAGAGGTCCAGTAAATGACTGCAAGCAGCACCAGTTTACATACTGGAGACTGGGTCTCACTGGTCTCCATGCCAAGGTACCAGATATGCCTTGCTGAGTCCATGGCCAGACTAACTACATAACCACAGTACTCTTTTTCCATACCCTCCACAGTGGAATGGGCAGCTTTGCAACCTGAACGTGAAATGTGAACCCCCACCTGTCTACTTTGATATTTAGTTTATGTCCATACCAATGAAAACCTCATTTCCTATGCTTCTGAAACAGGCTTTGAGACAACCAAATATGATACATCCAGCTGCAGCATCCACAGCCATGTGAACAGCAGAACCAGCTTCTAAGGACTCAGCAAAGTGAGCAAAGACAGCAATTTCCCATGAGGCAGTCATCACTCTGCCTGGCAGGAACAGATCCACTGACCAAAACTCCCATTATCTGGGCCAAAAAAGCCTGTGCCAGTGCTGCAGAGCACATGGTGCCTCTCATACAGCTAGTTCCCAGGACACAACCAGGTAGAAAGCTTGGGTGCTGAGGGGTAAGGAAAGGCTTTCTGAATGACCACATATAAACCCATAGCCACTTGATTTTACCTTTCAGCCAGGACTGGTTCTGCTGCTTCTTACATGAAAACAACTGCATTTCCAAAATATATCACATGTATGTTTTATACACATACTCATCCACCCCAGAATCTCCCAGCACATCATGGATCATGAAGCTGTGAGCAGCAGCTTCTGTAAAAGCTTCTTGTAACATTGCTGCTAACAGTTTAATTGCTCAGCACTGACATCTTCATAAATTACAGGGGTCTTCAAACAGTGAACCAAAACCAACCTGACCACCACAGGAAACACAGAGCAGTTGTACAGATAATTACCTTGCAGTCTCTGCAGAGTCTGATGTTCAGGTGAGACACAAGAGTGACAAATGCTTCCTCCTAGGTAAAAACAAAATAAAATGTCACAATTCTTAACTCAATTATGTGACACTATGAGAATATAACAGACAACCTACATGATCTCCTGTTTCTTCACATTTAAAATTGTATCCAGTGAAAAGTACTTCAGAACAAGGTTTCCTTCCTGTATATAAAATACCTAGAGTAACTAACATACTTTCAGTTAAGATGAGGGGGTGGCCACGTGGCTGCAACCAATCCTGCAATGCCCACATAACACAAGTGTTAAACTTCTCAGACTGATTTTTCTTTCCATTGCCTCAGTGAAAAATTAAACTAACTCAGTTTGTAAATTGACTCAGACAGAACAAAGTACCTTCCATTTATTTCAGATTTAAAGGGTCATACTGGCTTGTACAGTACTTGAACAAAGGTAGAGCATATCTATAGCAAGAGGTTGCAAGGACTTAAAGGGTTTTCCAAAATACTAGTTAAAACTGCTGTCGAACTTTTCAAATAAATGAAGCTGTACAGTGCTAACCAGTAAGAATAGGAAATCTAATTACTGCCAAAGTCAGCAGAAATAGATCTAAAATAGACTATTTCTGAAGGACTATACCATTTCTTCCACACCATTAATTTTCAGAGGAGACTCAAGCTTCTAAAGCAGCTTAAAACATCAGTGATACTGTGAGGCTATCAGCCTGTTCAGACCCTAGAAGGAGACACTGATTCAATTACTTCCTTTTGATGTAACCTCAAATTAAAACTGGGATAAACACATATTACAACTCAAAACTTTTTGCATAAACAGCAAAATAATTTCTTTTTTTATTTCTAAGCATTAACCAGTTGCTTTGCCTGTTCAGCTCCCCCCTTACCGGTGCAGGCTCATAACAACAAAGCAGTGCAAGCTCCTGGAGAACTGTTGCTTAGCTACATTCTCAATTATCACAATGCTGGCCTTACTCATTCTGTGTCAAGGTCAAAGCAATTGTGCCTTTCCTTTAATGATGAAGTATCCTGTTTATAATAATCTTATCTGTTTCCTACTTGGTAAAATATTGCCCATTTCAGTCAGTCATTGCTGGGTAGCACTCCAGAGAGACAATGTGTGAGAAGATAATCGGTAGTGTTAATTTTTGCCCTTAACTGAGAGTGGTTTTCCCCAGCTCCACCCAGAAAGCAGCTGCCTCATACTGACACACAGGCAACCAGTTACACCACCAGTATTTCTGCCCTCCTTTGCTCTAGCCAGGCAAGCATGGCAGAAATGCAGGAGTTGTGTAGTTATTCTTATTCTCCTTTACCCCCTCAATGACAAACGTAAGTAAACCAGCACTTTTTAATTAGTTTGCTCCTCTGAGTGCTGTGGGAAAGCTAAAGCAGAGAAGGAATTTCATCCTCAGTTTCAAACAAACCCCAAGTTTTCAGTTCCTCTTTGCCTTTCAGGGCAGGTGTTCAACTGCAAAGACTGCAATTGTCCCCAGGCTAGGCCAGGCTGCTGAATATTTCATAGCCCCTGAGCAAGGCAGCTGTAATCAACGTGCAAATAATGAAATGAGCTGTGATTATTACGGAGCAGAGGTAAAGTGTGTCATTAGGAAGTATTAGTGCTGTGCTTGCTGCTGCAGTCTCACTGTAACAATTCATCAGGTTATTGGAGAAAATAATAATGCTAGCAACTAGGAAATCAAAATGAATACCATGCCAAAAAAATAAATCAGAAAGTGTCACTGGTGGCCCACATGAATAGGAAAGAGAAAAAATCAGAAAGAGTGCCAAAGGAACCACATTCAACATCCATTAATTGTACTAATCACATGCCAATTACACATAGTCTTTTCTCATCCTCCCTCCAAGCAAGGACTGACACACACAGCTGCCTTCTGACAGATACACAGAGGTAACACAACAGTGGAAGGCAACTAACAGAAGGCTGATGTTAGCTTCATTAGTTAACTCCTGATAACCCCAAGAACAAGCAGAATCTTACTCCTCGAAATGAAAGGAAGGTCTGGATTCAGAACTGCTGGTAGGTTCATGCGCAACACTGCATGATGTAATGAGAAGTCCTGAGAGAAACATCAGGTTGCTCAACATGTGCACGCACAAAGGCAACAGGAGCGGTAAGTAAAAATTGCTATCTTCTTTGAGGAAGAACCTCTGCATTCAGGAAAGACTTCAATGAATGTTTGCCTAATCTTTCATGTTTCCAAAAGCAGTTCATAAAACCTCCAAGAATTGAAGCAGACTGTAAAAAAAACAACCACGAATGAAGCTGATCAGCAGCCCCTTTGTACTTGCTATGTTCTCTGCATGGATATTCTGTTTTCACTTCTCATCAGCAACAGATACAGGAGGTGAATAGATTTAATATTGCCCCAGAAAATCTGGTGTACACATGTCTGGTGCAGCAGGGGGAAATGAGCTCTCTGTAACATCCCAAAAACATCACCTGTCACTCTGAAAGAAAGTGGTGTCTCAGGGTGGCACTGCACTGGACTCATTCCCATGCTCTGAGAATCAATGGACTCCTCTGAGTGTTACTTTCCATCTGCTAGATAAGGGATCACACAGATAGACCTTCCAGCCAGATGGAATCACCAAAAATTCTCTTCATCTATCAGAAAGCTCACACATAACTGAGAGGAACTCATTCATATTCTCCTGCTCTCCCTCCTGCAAATACCCAAAGATAAATTACTCAAACTCAGATTTAGACTTTAAATGTCACAGGCAAATCTTATGCAGCTCATTTTGCCTTTTGCTTCTTTTCCCAGCATGAAATAACTTATTAACTCACTGGGGATCATGTCTGCTGTTTACTAGCTGGGAAGAAGTACAACACAAGAGGCAAGCAAGATGGGTAGCCAAATCTCTTTGGTGCTTGTGACTGAAGGAGAAAAAACACCCAACTAAGTCAACAAAGGTCCAAAAGCTGTAGAAATACTTAAGTGCTCTTGTCTCTGTACCCCTCCCTGTGTTTCTGGAGGCTGGCAAGTGAATCAGGGGTGTGTATGGCTCCCTTTAAACCCCCCACTCTGATTTCCAAAGCTCTGGTAATTTTAGGAGTGTTTTATGTTAACTAGGGTTTAGATGATTTCCTGCAGATTCAGGAATATTGTTGCCACAGCTTCTGCCAGTTTTTGCCCCTTTTTTCCTCCTTTATCCAAAAGTTGACCTACTACTTCTCCTACTGCTCCTTTGTTACACAGTCCTAACATAATGCTAATGACTATGAAAAACTAAAGGTCTCCACATTCCTCTGTAGTCATCTCCCATACTAAACATATTTTAGAAGAAAATTAAACACTGTAAAGACCTCTATTCATCACAGAGGGATTTATAGGCTGCAAAAGTGAGATATAGCAAGATGAAACTAATAAAAGGGCCAGTGGCACAACAGCCCGAGTACTCTCCTCCTCGTTATCTAGACCAAACTGCAAGGCACCAAGGGTATGTTCTAGATTTAAGAATATTACCCAGAGTTCTCTTTACCTTCTTCCTAATGGCCCAGCACAGACCAGTGCCTTGCTGCCTGTGGAGCAGAGCAGAGCACAGCAGATTGACCATCACATGCCACAACCTTAGTAGACTTGCCTTTCATCAGGCAGCACAGTCAAGAACCATATCAAGAAAGGCATCTTGCTAGGAAAATAACCTGCAGCTCAGGCACTGAGAGCTTGCTGCAGCCAACCTGCTGACCAAACTGAGAAACAGGGCAATCGAAAAGGAGCAAAATTGGACAGTAAGAGCATTTACCTTTTATCTGAAAATGATTCACCAGATACCCCTCCAAAGTGTCAGATAACAGCAAAGTAGTTCACCTGCTGTTGATAAGCCAGCATTCCTAAGCCATCAATAGCCATTCGAGTACTCCTCAAGTAAATTCAGCTTCATCTTGTGCTATATTGAAAGGCTGGGGATATATTCATGGGTATTTACACAATGGCAAGAGAGCACAGTATTGTACCTTTTATTACACTACCAAAGCAGGAGCTCATTCAGACACTGCCAGTGTGTAATTTCTGTCTCTCTAAAAGCTGGAAGGCAATCATTAGCATGTTGGATCTGGCAAGTTCATATTATCTATCCAGTAATTATAGGAAGATGGAGAAGCCTCCAAACCGCCCCCCCCCTTCTGCATTTACTACTGATCAAAATACTATCACTGTTACCTAAATCAGCAGATCTTTCCCCTAAACCATAATTCAGAACACATTAACATTAGTGTAAAAAGCATTAAATAATTATTAGGGACCATGTCTACTATATTTTATCCTCCCTTCCAGCTTCAAAAATGTAAAGCTAAGCAACAACCACCTGAATGGAGGAAAACATTTTATCGACAGCACTGACAAGCTAGGCTACATGGTAATTTGTTAGGCATTACCAGCCCAAATGAACACTACAATACAGCTCTAGGCTTTCTAAATATGTATACCATTAGTCAGTGCTATTCACAATGTGGCAGTGTCAAGGCACTAAATACACACCAGATAATCCCATTCTCCAGAGACTGCTGAGAAAGGACAGAAAGACGAGACACAAGAGTGGGTGAGGGCATACATATGCCTATGTGTATGTATATACACACACACACACGAGTAATTGGGATGACTAGCCTGTGTGTCTGTCTCATTTATTCACGCTCAGGTAAAAGGGGAAACAGGGAGGCACCAGAAAAACTGCAGAAGCTGGGAAAAATGGCTACAAAAGGATCTGGAAGAATAGAAAGAGAAATCAAATGGGGCAAGGAAAGCGAGGCCAGGGAGGAAAGACCGTAAGTGAAGAGGTTCAGCCAGAAACAGGGACAGGGGTTAAACACAATGAAGGCAAAGCTAAGACCAGTGGCAATAGAGGGGTGCAGGAAAGCTTTGTGAGGTGCTTTGGTTGCTCTGTTCCAAGGCAGGGATTTCACACCCCCTGACATCTCACGGACCCTCAGCAAGCCCCACCTCATAGCCTGAACGACATCAACCAAAACAGCAGGGCTCCTTATCTCTCTGGCTTATGCACCCTTTTAATTAAGCGGGCTGTCTCTGCTGGGCTGACTGCCTGGCTCAGGACCAGTACAGATAACCAGGAGTCCCCAGGGAGCCTCCTGCAGCCCCTGGCTGAGCAGCAGCACTGCTGACCTCCAGCCCAACCCTCACCCACTGCTTTGTTTAAAGAAGCCTTAGGAAAAGTAAGGCAATAAAGAGTGCAGTACGAGCACATCAGTACAGGCATCCTGCTCCCCACTCACTCCTGAAACTACAGCAACAAACAAAAAGATGCAATTACTGAGGTAGCTGCTAGCCCAGTTCAAGGGGGTTGGTACTTACGTTATAGCAAGAGGCTGGACAGTCTTATTTACATGAAGAAATCATTTCATGCAAATCTCTTACAGAAGAGAAACTGCTGTACAAATTCACAGTGCCTGGCAGATTGGCAGTGTAAGGTAAATCATACAGTTCCGTTAGACAAAACATCTAACCTGTGGAGAAAGTGTGTAGCTTCAAAGTAATGAATTATTTATCAATAACACAGCCTTCTCATGAAATATCCAAAAGGTCAAGCACCCATTTTTCCCATTATTTTGCTTCACTTGTACAAACCAGAGTGAAGATGACTATCTCATCAAGAATGAGTTAGTTTGAAGAGAAGATGAACTCAGATGGTGAGGTTAGTTATGGGCTTGCAGGCAGGATGACAGGAGGACTGCTATGCACCCATCTGGGAGCAAAGCAGAAGTCAGAAACAGAGCTGGAGTAGCCTAAGGAGAGAAACTGTCCCCTTGGGAGCTCACATGCCTCCAGGACTGTCACTGTCAGCCTGCTCAAAATCACCACTTGCTTTCCACAAAAACAATTCAGTCTTTTTTTAAGTGAAATCCAATGCTCAGATTCACAAATCACAGCTGCAGCATCCATGCACATGGTGTGTTTTCTGTCAGCAGCACTGCCTCAGCAGCACAGCACTGGTTTTGCTCTACACAACGCACGGTGACACTCTCATATTCAGTTCTCCAGCTTCTTTCAGCACTTCTGTTGTGACACCTCTGCAATCTGACTCTTTCCCATATTTGTCACCCAACACAGCATGTGCTCAAATTCTCCTGCAATGCCCACCCACTTCAACCCAGATTCTCTTCTTTCTGATCTTGCCTGGTTACCCTACATGCCCACACTGCATCAGGAGGATGCCCCAAGAAGGTTATGGCCCTATGGGTAGCTTGCACTGGAGCAAGAACCTGGCATGAGCTGTACAGAGAAGAACCCACACTGGAGCAGGTTTGCTGGCAGAACTTGTGACCCCATGGGGGACCCACACTGGAGCAGTCTGTTCCTGAAGGACTGAACCCCATGGAAGAGACCCAGGCTGGAACAGTTGATGAAGAATCACAGCCTGTGGGAAGGAGAAGTTTCCCATGGGAGTGACCTCATGCAGGAGCAGTGGGAAGGCTGAGGAGTCGTCCTGCTAAGGAGGAAGGAGTGGAAGAGACAACTGCTGCTCACCTGGACCACCAGCTGCAGGAAGAGAAAGCAGCACTGCAATTCCCCCTGCCACCAAAACTTCACTCTTCAGCACAGGACTGACTTCATAGCACTATTTTTTATTTTTTTTTTGGCAAGAGCTTGCTCCTGTCTGCATAAAATCAGGCTGATAGACACACAGCACAGTTACTGGAGTGTTAATAAAGCCAGGGAGTTAGGTGTTTAACAGGTATCAATCTCTCAGCTCTGGTCATTTACCTACAGCAATCTTCACACTTATTTTTTCTGAATTCAATTTCTCTAAGTGCCAGCTGCTGATGAACTGCAGGGAGTATGTTTTTTATTAAATGATGAACACTAACATTGCAGAGTTACACCTCAGAAAATTGATTACTACCTACTGACAGACAGATTAAGAACCTAAATTCCCAAGGGTTTATTTTTCTTTTTTATTCTTTTTTTATTGCTCTAGAATCCAACAAAAGGAAGCCTTTTCTCTTTAAAACTGTTGCTTTTTTTAAGCATCAGTGTAATTAATTATACAGGCTAACACTCACTATACAAAATACAACTGCTCTGTAGAGCAAGGCACACATTGTGCTGGCTAGAACACAGAAACTGCAAGGACTTGGGAATTCTCAGGGAATCACACCACTGCAATGTCTCATTTCTGTCTAGTTCAGAAAACCAAGTGAGAACAAGTTTTCTTGGCTACTCTGTTTCCTGAATATTACTTACTGCTGATTAAAACTAGAAACTTGTGCTAATTTCACCACTGTCCAATAACTAATATTACAGCAATACCCACAGCTGGGAGAAGCAAAGATGTAGGGAAAAAAAAAAATCAGCCAAAGGTTCGCAAGTTCCCACAGAGCCAACCATAAGGTTCAAACATCCAGCTCCTTGTGCCAGGTCCCATGGAGCCAGGTGACTCTAGCTCTTCTAAGCTCCATGATGCACAGCTGGGGATGACCCCACAGCAGAACACACTCTCCTAAGCAGACCCAGGCACCACTTCTTTTCCTCCCATTTATGCAACTGTTAAAGTTAATCAATTCCTGGTGTATGTGCTTTCCAGAAATGAGATGGACTTGTCAGGCAAAATTAACAACTGAGTCACAAATGAGTAAGGGCTTCAGGATTCACTCACACAAATGAAAGAACACAACTGATACTGAAATGTAAATCAAGAGGATGAAATTAAATCTTCATGTTTAGAATGGCAAAAAAAAAGAAAACGAGTTTCTGCTTTCACTTCAGTCAATATAATTGACTGGAACAACAATTTAAAAGCTTTGTCCATCAGGATCCCCTGGAAAACTAATCTGTTATACCATACCTAAATAACTAGCTAAAAATCATTTCCCAATGCACTGGCAAATATCATGTACTAAATTGCCAGGAATATTTTTTCCCAAGTTCAGCTACACTGGCAACACTAGCAGATGACTATGTATGTATGCATCACATCTGACTACTAAAGACATAGTTAAGAAAAGAGTTCAAACAAAAAGGGAAAGAAAAACATTTAAAAATAAATAAAACTTCATGAACAGTTAATATTTGAACTAGAGATTCATTATAGGTAGTCTATAGGTAACTGTTTACTCAGGTCCACATGCATAATGTGACCTGCTACTACTCCCTTGAGTGATGAGTTAATCCACACAGAAAAGCTCTGTGACAAGTTCTATCACAAGAGCCGTGAAATGGAGGTCACTGTGCCAGCTAGCAAATGACACAGTAAAAAGAGGGGGGGAAAGGAGGAGAAGCAGAAAATGCTCCTTACACTTTCCACTTCAGGATGAACATGAGGGATTCATTTCACTAATCCATGGCTGGCAATGCTAGGGATACTTGGAGCTGCAGAGATGGAGAGAAATAGCCAATTTTCCAATCCCCTCCAGATACTTAACTGTAAGAAAGAAGAGAATCTCTCCCATCATCACTGAGCTGTTCTTACACCCCTGCCCTTATTAGGGCAACATCATCTTCTGAAGGGGCTAAATGAGAGGAAGGCACATCACACACAGGGCTTCCTCCTGCAACTAAGACAGCCAATGAAGATGACCAAGATAGGCCAAAACACACCTCTTAATGGTATGCTCATCTGTAGCTGATTTTGCCTGCCAAATGACAATGTTAGATCCCTATAAATAGCATGAGGGGGAGGGACTGCACCAGAGACCTTGCCTATCCAAACAGGAGCTTTTCAGACTGTTCACGCACTAGGGCACAATTCACCACTCTGGGGAAAAAAGCACTAATAACGAGGTAATATATGACAGCACCTTAAAGTGTGAGAAAGAATACACATCTTCTTTGGCCATTCTATATTTTGTTCTTATTCATTAGGCAAGCAAATCTATAAAGGCTCTCATTTAATGTGTCAGATTAATAAATGATGAAGCTACAACCAACCTTCCATGATGTGTGCTCAATTATTTTGCATTTAACAAGAGTAAAGGAAAACTAAATTAATTTAATCTAACTGCAAAACTAAATTACAATCTCCTCTACTACAACAGATCAAAACAATACATTTACATTTACCAAAGCATTCTAAAAAGCCATTTTTACTCTGAGTAGCTTTTTGTGATCTATTAGCTTCCATCCCTGGAAATGGACCTACCAAACATTGCAGCGGAGCTGACTGAGATGATGGTTTTCCCCACAACTAAACTCTGCATCAGAGCTACTTTTAAGCCAAGCTCTATGGCAGCATTTCAAAAGAAAGTGAAATCGTATTTTGGAATGTGTTTGGTGAATATTCCTTACTAAAGTAAGTCTGAAATCACAAGTTTTCTTACAGTTTGCAGGCTCTAACAGCCTGAATGTTGGTCTATGCACTCTACTAGAAGTAGTACCTCTGACTTACTAAAGGAAGAAATTTCAACAGGACATCACCCTCAGCACCATCAGTAGCAAATACTTCAGCAATTTCTTCCAGCATCTCCGTTACATCCCAGCCTCTTAAACTAACATGCCTAGGTCGCAGTCTGAGTGCCAGCAGACAGGAGAGCGTGGTGTAGGCACCAGAGCTGCTCTGCACCCCTCACCCCCAAATCTGCACACCTCTTCCACTGCTCTTCCTAACTCCTGCTCCCATCACACACCTGACCTCCTCCTCATAGCAATCCCAAGAAGAGGACATCGGGTTGTCTTTCTGTACCTCTTCTACTCTGAAATCACCTTGCTTGGTGATGAGTAACAAGTCACCACCAGCAGCAGCCAGGTGTGGTTTCTCTACAGCCCTGCACAGTGGCACTGGCCCTTTCATACACCTCTGGAAATAGGTTTTCCTTTGACATATTTTGTGGCCACAGCCCACTGGTGGCTCACAGCCATGTGACAACAAGCATATCCAGGTCTTTCTCTCCTTCAGTCCCTTCCCAACAACAAGTCTCTAATCTCTTTGGCTTCAGCTGCAAAATTCCCATTGATTGATAATGGATTTTCCAGTGATGTAGAACCAGGCACTTCCACTACACCACTACAAATTAACAGAAGAGAGCTCTGCTAATCCTTTATAAGCAAGCTTAATCTTTTGGTTTATAGAAGAAGGAGCACAGGCTCCCTTTTCTCCAGTATCAGGCAGAACGTCACTATATTTCAGAACATTTCTCTCATTTTATTTGACTGAAATCAGTATCTTTTTTTGCCCCCCAAATAAAAAAGGAAGAGATTGAGCTATGAATCCTGAAGTTGAAAGCTGTGATCAGGAGCTGTGGGACTAAGAGTTCCTCCACAGAAAATGCTGTCATCTGCCAACAGCAGATTGACAAAGTCTTTATAGGATTCACCTTTCAATGAAACAAGAGTAACATTTGAAACCTCACATTAAAATAACTGAGATCTGTAAGGGTCCTCTCTCAATGATGTGAACATCTTCTGTACATTAGCAATAGTCAGGGCTAATAAACTGCAAGCGTTAGCACCTTTAAAGAGTTACAGAACTTGGCTCATAACTCTAAAGCAATCGAGTTCTCAGAAAGATGAAGTGATCCTACATTAAGACACTGCTTCCACTAAAATGAGATTTTGTTAGATCAACTCAGATACACTTGATTAAAATTCTTCATTACACTTACATGTTGGGTAAGGAGAGTAGGAGCTCAGTTACATGTGAAAACCACTGCTCCCAAAAACCTGTCCCATTGCAGTCACCAGGCTGAGCAAGGGTACTTAACTGCAGGAAAATCTTGAAAGATTGAGGCCAAATATTAGAGTACTGCCCATCAAATGGCCCTTAATTTGACATCCTAGCCTGCAGTGAACTAGATCCAAACATTTCATTGATTTAGCAATTCATCATAAGCACTGCTTCTAGGGTAGGATGAAAAGAAGTCTTGACTACAGCAGCTAAGTGGCTGCTCTAAAACACTGGAATGACACACCTTTCTGCAGGACAATAAAATGTTTATCTTTTGTCCTGCATCTCATTGCCACTGTTAAGTGGGTGACCTTCTGAGAGGAGCAGGGTAGGCTGACATGCACCTTCATCAAAGAAGCACCACCTCCTTTCCCCCACCTTGGAGAAAAATGAGCGTGGGAGGGAAGTGGTGAGCAAGCCATGGAATGATTTTGTTTCTCAGGGTTATCAATTATTTATGAGTAAATCCCCATATGAACACCTCCCCAGCTCAACAGTTCTTAACACATTTCACTTCTGTACACATGGTACAACCCAACCAGAGCTGAGCTAAATTGGGTGTCTGGCTACCCAAGGTCAAATAGCAAGATGAACTTGGGCTGTGGTAGATCACTGTTGTGTTTTCAAAGTACAAGAGCGTGCTAGACTTAAAGCTCTGTCTCAAAATTCCTCTAACACTCACAGAAACTATTCTTTACAGTATATCCCACTCATCAAGATCTCGGCAAAGGAAAAGCTCATACTTGAAGAGTTTCTTTAATTATGCTGACATAGTTGTCTAAATAGTCTAATATTCCAACTCTTATAAGCATATTGCCTACCTTTGAATGGAATTTGATTCCACAATGGAATGAAATTTTCCTATGAAGAAAAGACCACATTATGGTCTTTTTCTCCAAACCAAAGCTTATCCTTCTCAAAACAAAGCTCTTGTCTTCAAAGTAAAACTGTTTTATAACTGTGCTTTTTACAGAAAAGATGTAAAGAGTTTAAACAAATGCAGTCTCCTAAGTTTGTAATTTTTGTCATCTGCACTTTGAGAAGAACATTTTTTTTCATAGTGGTGTTGAAGAGCTCTTTGTAACTGCTAGCAAAGCCTTGTGCAGAAACACAGCCAGTGCTGACCAACCCCGCCTGTAACAAGTCTTAGTTACTGCTGACAGGAACCCAAACATGACTTGGTAATTGCATGCCTTTAATAACTAAGCTTCATCTCCAAGTTATGTAAATATTTAAATGCATTCATGGACAGTATCTTCCCTCATAAGTTTACAGATTCCCACGGAAGACTTCCAGCGTGATTAACAATGCTGATCTTTATCCTTGACACTGACTATTCATTCATTCATTCCTTCCTAAAGCAAATACTGCTTACATACGACCCAAGAGGGCTATAACAAGGCAGTATTTATCTGCCCTAATAATCTACTGCCACTGCTTTAATTAAAACTTCATTATATCACACCGACCATGTTAGGGAAAGCCTTCCCTTCACTCCTGATTCTCACCTGACAGCTGGCCTCAGTGCACCTTTGCAGGAGCAACCTTTGGAAGTCCCACTCTCAGAGATCCCCCTCCCCAGCCTACATAACAGTGCTGTAAAAACCTGCTTCACCATGGAAGGAAAGCAGAGCCAAACTGCAGAGGGGTCTGCAGCTCAGGGCCTCAAGTGAGCCACCTGTGCACCCAAAATGCTCTCTGTTCTCAACATCTGGAAGCAGAAGCATCACTACAGGAGCCTGGCCAATGTTATTTGAATGAGGTATTGCTTCAATGGAGTAATAAACAACATTTTCAAACCTTCTTGGTCCGTTAATCTTATTCTTGCATTGCATTCTGCAGTTACAAATGATATGCTGTTGGAATTGCTTGGAAAAAGCCCCTGTTCTCCACTCCCATCCTAACAGGAAGGAGAAATACTGGGTACTGTTCTAGACACTGAACTCTACAGCACTTCACCATCAGCATCAATGAGCTGACAAACAGATTTAACACCTTTGTGTGCCCATGAAGCCCTCACCGGCCCAGGAAAGAGAGTTCCTTAACTAAACGCCACTGCACAGCCGGTAAGGGAAATTTAATTGCATTTCTTGTCGATTCCTTAGAACAGTGCTTCTTAAAATATAAATGAGCTCTACATCATTGAGCATTTCTTATGTCGGACTTAAAATTCAGTTGCCACTTCCTGATCAATATAACTTTAACAGCAGGATAAATTCAGAGCTTCAGTTATCTACTAGCAGTCATCTGTACACAATCCATGACTTAAAGCTACATTCACCTGCCTGGCAATGAGGCTTATGAGGAGCATTGCTTTAACAGGCAATTACCTCTTTCTTTTCCTCATTAAATGACATTTTATAGAAGGAAACAAACACAACACAGGTGAGCTTGCTGACTGCCACATCCCACAACCTTTACTCATGTGAGCAATATGTTGCCTTCAGACCAGCTTCTCACATGAAAGTTGCTGATCCCCACTGCTAACCTGAATATTGATTTTATGTTAATAAAAACCTGTGCTGCAATACTAGTTTAAAGATAAAACTGCTCTTCTACTTGAGGCCCACAAGATGCTGTGCATACTGTACTCACCATTTTCAACAAGGGCAAAAGACACCCCTTACAGAAGATGCTCCACATGCTGTAGCATTTGCCCCTCATTAAATAACCTAACACCTGAATTAATCACTCTTCCAGTAAAGAGAGGCACTTTTGCTATAATGAGGCTGCCCTGGTAGGATGTAAAGTAAGAAACTCTGGAATCTGCATCTGCATTATCCAAGAGAAACACATCACAATGACAACATACTTCCAGTTACCTACTGGGTATCTTTAGCAGTGCTTGCTTCTGCAAATGCTCTTAGCAGACACTGCTCTGATCACCATTTCACTGCAACGCAGACAGACCTCAGGAGGACTAGGGAGGATTTTCTTCTAAGCTTCACACTGTGTTTATGTTTTTTCTGAAGTTGAATAAAGTAAGAGCTTTGGATAAAAGTTAATCGAGCATGGTTGCTATGAAGGGAGCAAATATTTTCTGCCAAAATTTTATCTTTGCTCTTTTTCTCTCTTTTACTGCATTTACTGCTTCACGCAGTATTTCAAAGGCCATTCCTTCTACAGCTGTAATCGACTCAAGTATTCAGCACCACAGATGATACATCGCTCTCCTTAAAACCAAATCTCCGAGGGACAGATTAGAAAGAAAGGTTAAAGAGCTCCATCGTTCAAAGCGCTATCGTTCAGACAGCTATAAATCACGTTAGTTTATTTAGATAATTAGGTCTATTAGCGTAGGTAACATTTCAAGCTACACAACTTTCAGGTACCATCCTTTGCCAGTTTTTTCTTTCCCCTTCTACAAGCAGTACGGGAAATAAAGGTTCCAAGCAGCATACATAGCAAACGATGCGTTAGGACTTATTTGTGCTTCCAGCTCTCTTCCGAACGCTTCGGAAGGCAGCCCCTGCTCTCCCCGGCAATCCCCTCCTCTGAAAGAGTTTCCAAGACCAAGAGCAGATGAAACAACCTGGAGTCTGTCACCATCTAATAGGATCTGAATGAAAATAGACTCTAGGGGCTGACTCGCAGCACTTGGAGCCGAGAGGGAGACGCGGAGAATCCGCCGCCGCTCTGCGCACAATAAACCCCACCAAGGGCCAGACCATGCCCCGCACCTGTGCACGCATCGCCCCGCAGCCTCCTGCAGCACTGACCGCGGCATCCTGCGCCGAGTCCCGCAGCGGCCTCACCACCAGCCTCCCGCAGCCGCGCAGCGACCCGCACCCGCAGCGACAGCACAGCCCTGCCAACCACCCTCCCACACAGACACCCACCAAATTCCCCCTCTCCCCAAAACCACAGACGCCGCAACTTCGCGCACCAGCCCCAACTCACCGGCAGACTGCAGCCCCGCAGCGAGGCTCTCCCAGGGACGCCGCCAGCCTCCTGCCGAGCGCAGCCCGTAGGGGCCGGGCAGCGGCGCGGCCAGGGGAGGGGACGCAGAAGCGGCAGCAAGTTGCGGCGCGTTCCTCTTCTCTCTCTCCTCCTCCTTCTTCTTCCNGCCGAAGGTTGGCCCCGCAGGGTCTCAGCCCGGCCCCGCAGAGACGGGGCGGAAGGCCGCGGCTGGCTCCCGGGGACTGCAGAAGCTTGTTAGAGCCGTCGCCTCCGTCTGCAGTGCTGCCCGTCTTGGAGGGAGCTGCTCTGATGGGCAGCAGAGAAAAGAGAGAAGAATCCAGGTGTCCCAGTGTTTTTTAATTACACCACACACACACCCCCCCCGCTTCATTAAAGGAGAATGGCTAATGAAGACAAGTCTTCCAACAGAAGAGACTGCCCAATAGTTATGGGTGGGTTTTTAATGTTGGCTAAGGTCTTTAAGTGGAAGACATAAGTGTGTTTTACATGCTGTAGGAAAGTGTGAGGACTTCAAGGGAAAAGCACTGTAGAAAGCAAAGGCAGGAAAGGCTGCAAAGGCAAAATGCCTGACTTAGATCTCTGGGGATTTTTGGGGGGAAATTGCACAATTACTATGGGTTTCCACTCAGATGTAACGACTGACCTAACACCCAGTGAATTTCTTACTTCCTGAGAACAAATCCAACCCCGCAGTACGTTCTGCAGTCACAGATGTCACATACGTGGCTGGCTCAAGCTTTGAGCCTGAATCAGCATTTGATGCTTACCAAGCAAGGATTTGCCCATGCAGAGAAGTGTCTGGGGAGTTGTTTGCCTGCTTGGTTTTGTAATAATCCAAATACAGTAGTACCATCAGCATTTTCATCTTCACCTGAGATTATTTGGCTCAGTTTGTTACCTCTATGCACATCTCCATCCAATGAATCCTCAGAGCCTATCCTTTGTTCACATGATCTTTCAGTATTGCCAGCTGTTGGGTTCTGCTGTTGACGGCTTGTATGTTCTTTTTCTTCTGAGCCTTCTTTGTCCAACAGCTGCTGTCCTCACTGGACAACATAGTCCATGTCTAGCAGAGTCAAACCCATCTCAGTTTGTCCATGCAGCTCCTGCAACAAAACATGTATTGTTCTACCATGTAGCCTGTCAGCTCTTGCAATATCCAGCTGTTGTCATTTTGCCAGTCTGGTGCTGCTTTCCTTCTCTGTTCCTAACATGCCACACTACACAAGCACATCCTAGCTGACTTAATGTAACCCCAAACATCTGCCTCCATATACCACATAGTGATTCTGTAGTGAACCCAACTTATCTGAATGACTTTCTTTCCCTCCAATTGGGCTGGTTTCTTGACACGGCAGTCCGTGAGGATTTGCACACACGGAGCGCTTTCCTACCTCTGTCCTCCCTTGTTCTAGACTAATGGTTCCCCAGCCCTGCTCAAGGATTATATAAAGCCCTGGCAGGCCATCATAGCCGTGTAGTGCATCCACAGCATTCTCAGTTTAAAGTATACAATCACATTCTGATTTGTAGGAGATTTTGGAGAGTAACAGTAGTGTGTAGGTCCAAAAAGACTAGGACCTAATATTCTAGCAGCTATTCCCCTTCAGCTATATCTTTTGGCACAGTTTGATGGCATCAGCAAAATGCAGTTTTGAGTCTTCCCAAGACACACATGAGCGTGCCAGTACACTGAAACCCACAGGAACTTGCCATCTCTTTAAACCTACTGTAGACATTCCTGGCCCTCCAGACACTTAGTTTATTTGGATTTAATTCGATAAAAAACCTTCCAAAAATGATAAGCTAAATCCAAACCACATACTTGCTTTTGAACAAGAGTCACTATATAGAGTAGAAAAAGGGTATTACCATAACAATTTATTTTCTCATCCTGACCTGTCCTCCTGTTTAAATGTAAACAAAGCCAAAGACAGCTCGAAAGGAGAGGGGCAGCTCTCCTTTGCCTCTCCCTTTCTTTTCTCCCATCTTCTCTCTCCCCTTTGCCCTCTAAATAACATTTTGTTTAATTTATCTTCCTCTGTGTTTAGGAAGAAAACAATTATCACGTTTCTCTCTTAAATCTAAGGAAGTGGGATTTGCTCATTAACTAACCATTCTTTGCAGCCCTATTCAACACATAGACAAGATTAGAAAGGAACAGGGAGATGTAAAGACTGAAGGAAAGGAGCCTGAAATCTCTTGACAAAAGCAGAATATCAGCCATGAAGGAGGAGGCAGGGGGACATAAAGGCAATGGATAGCTAGCAGAGATGGAGGGAAAGGAGCTGGGTAGGCAAGAGGCAAAGATGAAGTCCTTCAAAATGGCTAGCAAAAATCAAGTGCTCTTAGCCATGATTAATTCTGCACTCCACAAGAATGAAGCTATTCCCTGCTGCCATTTCTGTGACAAGTGCTCCAAAGGCCCCTGTCACTGCTAGAGCTCCATTATCTGAGGCACTGCACTGATCCATCAGTGACATGGTCCCTGCCACAAGGGCTTACAGTTCAGCACTGGGCAGAAGGCAACAAAGGAATATAAAACTTTGCATAAGGGACCAGCAGGAAGCTGGTTCCCTTGACAGCTGAAACCTTACAAGCCTACATTGCAGCCAGTTCCACATCTTCACTATTATAAACACATCTAAATAATAGAATAACGTACACACCTAGTAGTGATCCACCCTCCATCTGAGGCACTTCCACTGCTTTTGTTTCCACTCAAGAACCAGGAAAAATCAAGCTCCCAATATAAACTTTTGCCTGAACAGCTGTTGTTGGTAGGAGTTAGGACAGCAGCCTAGCACAGTGACAGCTGACGCAAAAGAAAAGGAGTGTGAGCTGCTGGAGGTCACAGCCCTTGACTTGGACCATTTCGGGAGAGCAGTAGCAAGGAGCAGCTGGCCACTTACGAAGTTCTCTCTGACTCGGGCTGGAATAACCCATCTCTGTTCCTGAAGGAAGCCCTTCACTCACCAGTGCTGCTCACTAGCAAGCACAAACATGACCCAGGAAGAAAGGGCTGCCTAGTGTCCTGCTGGGTCAGGGGGCTGAATCAGCTCACAGACAAGTCAAATAAGCTTCAGAGCCGCTACAAGTGAGGAGTCAGGGTCTTTGGCTGGAAAAAGATCTGAGAGGAGAAAGAAAAGGAGGAGGAGGAACAAGACTTCCCCCTCATAACAAAAGCAAGCCATGGGATATGCTGAGGTGCTCAGATGCAGCTCTAGAGGTCAATTTTTTCATGGTAACCCAGGAATGCACAAACTCTGTGGGAGCAGGCAGCTCTGCAGTTTGATGCAATCCCTGAATTCATTCCTGTTTCATATAATATATACCATGGTCCTAATTCCACATCTCTTATTCATGCAGAAATACTCATTCAAGAAGTTTTAGTAAGTAATTAGGGAAAAATCTAAGTTCTCAGCTTGCAGCTTACTGCACTTTAGGTAAACTGAAGTATCTTTTGAAGATACGTTGAGGTATATCCCCTAATTAACGCTTGTCTACAGTATAAGCAAACCTATTCTAAAGAGGATGCAACTTTCAACTGCACAAGTATAAAGTTCCCATGGGTGATGAACACAGAAAAGCACCATGGGTTTATGTAAACCCTTCCAGTGTCCCTCACCTGTGCTGCTCTGTGTGATTTAGTGTACTCTGTCTGCCTTGCAGCAGGAGAGAGGCTCATCCTCACTCAGCTCCTTTTCCATGCACACTGAAATAAAGAAGCTGAATAGGCTGATGTGTGTTTTTTTTTCCTCATGTCAGCTGTAGCTTCTCCTCCACCCACTCCATCTTATGTGGACTTTGTCTTCACTTAACAGAGCATATGATGACGTTGCCCAGAGCTGCCCACAAAGATAACAATTATCCCTCTCTATGTGCATTGCTGGCCTGGTTTTCAAGAGGTCTGAGCAGTCCTACTTCTCTAAGGAGCAAAAGGACCTGAGGGTACCATCCCCTCTGGAAATTATGCCATTGGGGATGGGAAGGGGACTTTAAGGAGGTGTGAGGGCTGGTGGGAAAGAATCACTTCCATCCAAGGAACTCATGGGTAAGATGCTGTCCCCAGCAAGGGGACAGAACTAATTAATAATCTAATAGAATCTTCTTACAGGCCAAAAAAATCCTGTGAAAGCCTCCATGGCTGTGTGCTGTATCTCTGAAATCAATGACAAATGGCAATATTGCTGAGGCACATAAAATAGCTCTGTCAAAGAAATGGCTTCTAGTGTGGCCAGTGTATCTGAGGCAGGCATTGCTAATTCTGCCTCCTGGTTAATGCTGAGGCCTTACAGGCAAGTAAGCTACCTCCTGACAGAGGTGGTGTGCCTAGGTTTTCTGCAAAGGAGAGAAGTTTATGGGCAAAGTCCTTCCTTGTGATGCCACCATTAGGGAAGCTCACTTCCATGCTTCTCGTCAAGGAGGAAGGAGAGAAAAGGATCTGCTGTACCTGCCAAGCAGCACTTGGACCCTCCATCAGCCTCAGCAAGTGACTGGTGTTCCTCACCATGAGGTGGGCTCTGGGGGACCAGCAGTGGCTTCTGGCTCACTTGGAGAAGTTTGACTGGGCTGTGAATGTGATTCAGCCTCACAGCTAGTGGGGAACCAAGCGAGGTCTGCGGTGCATCTGCCCAGCACTTTCCCAAACACAGCTTTCCAGCCAGGAATCCTATTGTCAGGAGGCATTAGATTTTTCAGGCTCATCAATTCTGGTGACACAATCCAGCAATTTGTTTTTAGAGGGAGAGAGCAGGTGTCCATGGAAGCATTTTAGCTGACAGTGCTGCAGTATTGCTATCCAGGAGCACTTAGTTGTTCTTTGTATCTTGATTTGTTACTGCAAAAGATGGCTATTTTCACCAATTTCCTTGTTTTTAGCTTTAGGAATGGCCTGAATGAGACATAGGAAAACACTTGCACCCTTACACTGACTTTCATCCATAAGACTTCCAGCACACTGGTAGTAAACTGGAGGAGTGGTGCAAATGATTCATCTGCAGCATTGATTGAAGATGATAGTTGGGAAAGGGAATGAAAATAATAAATTAAAATTAATGACCATAACTGAGTGAGAAAATAGAGAAAATATTTTCATTCAGAAAACCACATCAAAATCAGGTTGGTGTTTTATTTTTTCCACAAGTATTAGAAATCTGCAATGAATTATTCACTAAGAAAACTGAGTTTGACCCAAACCCATCTGAATATAATTGCTAGGGTGGCAAACTGGCTTCTTATGGCAGTCGCAAGCATCAAGCTTGAATCTACAAATGGCTTTAAGTCTATCTGAGCTCCCACTCTATTAAAAATGTGATCCTCTTTCAATTTCAGTTTGTTGTAGCAAATGTCAGAAGGCTCTGCTGTCTTTGGGGAATAAAGGAGCAATTCCCCATTGCTAAATATGAACAGAGATGCTGAAGTAATCCTTAAGGACTGACTGAAAAACCCCATCAAGAAATCCAAGCCCTGACCACAGAGGAGCCCATTACAAATGTCTAGCCCCACCACAGAGCAAGTATTTGGAAGCAAATCAAAACCTGCCTGAGGAACTGAGCAAAACAGATATTCTAAATTCACTAATGTTCATTTCAATTACTAGCCCACCTGCCAAGTGTAGCAAATCTGAACATATTGTAGCCATTAATGCTGAAAAGGAGGTATTTGCCCCCCCAAAAGAAAGACAAATTATTGGAAGGAAAATCAGTACCACTGCACTCTGTCAGATGCTGAGGTAAAACGCTGATTCTTGCAAAGGCTAGAAAAATCTGTTCACCTTTAGGCTAAGAATGATTAATTATTACTCACAAAGAGAGCAGAAAAATATGGAGACCAGGAAGGAGAAGGGCTGGAGTCATAGTCCAAAACGAGAGCTGTGGTGGTGCAAGAGGTCAATTACATTTCTCAGGTTGCAAATTGTCCTGCTCTGAGATCATAAATCAGTGAATATGGCACTGCAGCCCATTCCCACCCCAAAGAGGAGAGTACAGGTTCTGTCCCTCTGGTTCATGGGCTGGGCTCAGATCCTGGAGGAGTGGAAGGAGACCAGGCAAATGCTCAGTTTGGATGACAAATACTTCACCAAGACATGACTTCTTTTCACAGCTGGCTGCATTCAGGAAGATGTTGGAATAACGACAGCCTGAAGTGGTTGACCTTTCCCCCTTCCCTCACCAGGAAGCTGGAGATCAGATGTAAGGTTCAGAGTTCCATGGCACACTAAGCACCATGGCTGGGGTCAGGTTGTGGCTGTCTGTCTTGCCACAAGTGCCATCACAAGGACTAACTACTGCTTAAAGAATAAGTGTGTTTTGAACCTCAAGAATTGTTTTATGGTTATGTATATCTCCCCTCTCTGTTGGTATCTTAAAAATAAGAAAAAAGGATTTCAAAACTAACCTTGAAGTTCATTTTTAATACAGGCTTCATGATTAATTAAAACTGCAGAAATTAATTTTGAGCTAAATGTCTACTTCAGGTGACTCAAAACAGGGATGCATCTAACATGAGAGCAAACAAGATCTATTACATAGAGAAAAAATACAGAGAGAGTAAAATTTAAACAAGTCATTATTGGAAATGCAAAAATGTAATAGATGTGTTTTAAAATAAGTTAGGTGAAAGACTTTTTTCCCCTTTCTTTTCCCACCTTTTCAAATCTTGTGGAAAGAAACATGCCCTAGGCAAACTCAGGAACTATTTCCTTTCTGATAGAATGGCCTCTCTGTTTCAAAGGCTATGCGCTCAGTTAAACAGTTAAAGCTGTTTCAAATTTAGTGAAAGCAGAGCTTTTGATGCAGTACAGTGTTAATGTTAGGAAAGACATTTACTCCTCAGTTTTCTGAAGTCTCTTTAAGCTACCGGCAGATACCACCTTCTATCACTATGCAGCAGTCACTCTCCAAAGTCTGCTGCCTTTCTTACTTTTCCTGTTTTTGTAACAAGACAAGTATAAAAGAAAATATGCCAATGGAAGCATTAGCTGTTTAGAGAGGAGGAAGCCACCCTCTGTCAGCTGGTACAATCCTGGGATGCAAACCGTTTCAGATATCTTCAGACACTGTTCTCTTCCAGATCTCACCAGCAGTGCAGAAAACCTCAGCTCCCTCATTCAGTGCTCTGCTGGTGTCACCACTTTTTTGCACTCATCATAGCATTTCTATCAGTTATCACCCAGCATTTTTTATAAAATTGCAAGATCTGTTTAGCTATTGCTCTCAGTTCCTTGAGCTGGTGACCAGATCTGAAGAGCTGATTCAGAAAGGACACCCAGTTTCCTACCCTTCAAGCTTTAATGTAACATCTCGTTTGCTGACTGGTGTCCTTTTTTCCTTCCCTAGATCTTTCTCTTTCCCTTCCCCACTGGCTTTACTGTGTAACACTCCCACAGAGACAGTAATGCAATTACTGGGCAAGACAAATCAATGTGGGTTTTGAGCTGCCTGGGTGTTGTGTTCATGCCCTCTTTTCTGGGGCAGCCTTTGTAGAGCAGGCGCAGGGAAACTGAGACTAATACTACCATAAAACCACAAGCAAATCCTTAAAAAGCTTAAAATAATAATCTGGTTGGGATTAATTTATAAGAAGTTTTTCTAGCATCTAAGAGAGTGATTAAGGGTTTGCTCCACATAAGCTCACAGGTCTCTGTCTGCTGGCATTGGAGTCAGATATTCCTTTGTCTTTATTTCAGAGTGAAAAGTCCACATCTCCAGGCCTGGTGCTCTCACAGCTGTGAGCCTCCTCTCACAGCTTTCAGCTACCACATGTGCAGCTCAAGGAGTAGACGTGTGAACAGTGGCAGAAGGTGCTGGACATGGCTGTCCTGGGCTTTCCCCATGTCCCTCTTGGGATTAGTACAGTCAGCTGAGATGGACTGTGCTGTGCAGCATGTAGCTGGCATAATTAGACATACACATAAGCCTGGTTTAGTAAAGCTGCTATCTTACATGAAGAAAAAAACAAAAAGGGGAAGGAAAAAACCCCAGAGTCTTCCAGTAACTTTCTTACAAAAAAGGGAAGAGCAGAAGAAGAAGGTCAGTAAAGATGAAAACATCTCTGAGGAGACAGAGACTGCTCTTTGAGGTCACTTCCCATAGGCATTACAGAGTGAGCATCTCGGCTCACTCCTTGGGTGTGCTCGTTATGAAAACTATAAGCATTTCTCCAGCATTAAGGTGCCATATTTCACTTTGTGGCTCACCTTTGTATTATTTGTCCTTTCAGGAAGATGCTATATCCCAGTAAAACAGGACTAGAAGGACTGAGAGTACCTTTCACCAAGCCACCTGAAAAGTAGGTCAGTGGCTATACATTTTGAAGGGAACTGCCACAGCAGAAACTGAGTTAATCCTGATCTATATGATGAATTTACCTCCTAACCTCACTGCAGGGGACTGTCTGAACAGGAGTATATCTTCACTAATCTCTTCTCCACTGATTATTTCTAATGGGAAAGGCCTCATGGCATTTCCTTTTTCATTAAATACTATGGGGCAAAATCTGTTCAGTTTGTTTGTTTGAAGAGAGGCATCTAAATCCAGATTTAGCCTGCAAATGCTTGGGATGGGAGAGGAACATTTCATTGAAACAGAAGAATTGGTAGTAAAACTTAGTTTACATTATTTGGAATTCCTCTTCCCAAAGTAAATCTGCAATTGGCTACACTCAGATAAAGGACAGACCTCTCAGAGTGATGGTTCAGCTCATGAAAGATACAGATATAGGTCTCTGCAGCTACACTAAGTCACCACTAAAACCTTACAAGGAAGCCCTGGTATATTCCAACTGACTGAGTTTCTCTGGAGCAGTCCTTGCCTGTTGTATTTCATTTCAGCCTTGGTTTGCTGCTCCTAAATAGCTATTTTTAAAATTCTGAAATCTTTTTATAGCTGGCAGGCAGAAAGCGTGGGCTGCAGGCAGAGATGGAGAGGGAAGAGGAAGGAAGGAGGGAGAGCAACTCTGAAGTGGATCAGAGTGAATGTAAACATTACATTACATGTAATGGAGGAAAATCTTTTTAAAACAGTGTTAAAGCCCTTTAAGCCAGGGCACACACCAGGGGACAGAGCAGGGACCAACATGCTGAGCTTACGATGCTGCATGGAGACACTCTCATAACAGTTCCCATTGAGTTGTAAACTAATGTTGGACTAATGTTAGAAATGTAGATCTTGACCAGTGAAACTCCTCATGACAGGATGTGGTTAGCTTCTCTTCTGTTAAATCTTTATATCAGGACTAGATTTCCTCCTCAGAAAAAATGCTCCCATCCTGTCAGCAGAGAGGCATTCTGCACTGCACTCCTGGCTTTGAAAAGGGTAAAATCATTGTAGTAGTTATGCTGAAGCCTGCAAGCGATGCACCCTGGACTTAAATCTGTGACTCTAGAATAACCACCCTTGAGCAATATGTGATTAGAAGGGTTGAAAATGTGTATTAATTAACAGTGAAAAGCTAATCAAAGTGGGTTGGTAAATCAGGCAACCATAAAGGGCAAACTGTAGAAAGAAGTTAAGTTTCAGCAGTAGGAAAAGAGGTGTAGGGAACAAAAGTGTTTCCAGTGTACATTTCTCCTTTGAAACAGCCTTCTGTAGGATGAGAAATCATTGTAGGCTTTTTGTGGCTAATACATACCTAAATGTTCTTCACTTGTTAACAGGGACACAAATGGCAAGAGGTCTATGTGGCATAGCATTCTGTAGGATAAAAGAATTGCCATTACCTGTGTATTTTGAGCACAGCAGAGATGGGACTTGGGTCCTTCTCCTGCACAACATGACTTCTTTGAGTGGAGGATGTCAGCTTCTGTGAGACACAGCTGAACACCTCCAGCATTGCCTAGCATGAGAAAGACTGCAGAGGAATTTGCTATAGGAAAGTAAACCTTAGAAGCATGCTGACGCTTGTGAAATCCTCTTGGGATTCCACCCCCAGTGTCTTAATGTGGCTGGTTAATTGTCAAGTGCCAAGCCTACATTCATCAATTAAATGAGAATCATTACAAACTGTCTCACCCATTGTCACAGAGGCGAAGGTTCCTTTCAGCTCTAATAAATTAAATTAAATTGGCTCAAACCCTGAAACCATAGACAGATTGGCTTTGTGTTGAGAGGCATCAGTTTGATTGACACCTGTCTGCTTGACAAGGAATGGCTACCAACATGAGCAGCATCAGACAATTTGTTTCTTTTGTTATGGGAGGGATTTTATATGTACATTCCTAGCCTCAGCTGGTAGATGCAGAGCCTGGGATAAGCATCCAACCAGTCACATAGCATAACTGGCTTTAGGTTAGAGTATAGGAGTCTTTCTATGGAGCTCTGGACATGTGGCTAAATCTGCATAAATGTTATCACTGTTGGTCCTGCATCTATCTCTACTTGAAGTATCAAGCAGGAAATTATGTGTATCTGCATAGAGCAGCAATTCTCTAAGAAAATGTACCTCACCTATGAGAATTTCTCTAAATTTCTTCTCAGTTGGCCAATGCTCTGGTGACCACCAACACCTACAGCTTACCCTTGTGGCCAGCAAGTGGATCTTTACCTTCTATGCCTGTTTGAAATAAGTTTGGGGTTTGGTTGTTTTACTCTAACAGCTGCCTGCTTGCAAGAGCTTCCTGTTTTTGAACAGTTTCATCAGATTACTGTCTGCAAACCTAAGCCCCTACATGACATTGCTGGTAGTTCACCTTTGCTAAACTTCATCTATGTTGACTATATTCTGAGCAACTGCTGCAGCTTTGCATTTGGTCTGTGGAAGCTCTGCTGCCTCATCAGCTACCATGTGTCCTAGTTTGAGTCCAAACAAGGTATTCCATGCCATATAGGTCATGTTCAGTCTCTGAAACTTTGACACCAAGCTTGGGCCTTAGGGTCTCTTCCATAAAGCCTAAGACCCAAGCATGGTAGGTGCAGGATTAAACTATTTAGTGCCTAATTAACAGGCAGTATGAAAAGGGGAGGTTTGATTCTTCACTCTTCCTGAGCCATCTGGGGTGGTGGACTGGTAACTCTCCTGGTGAGGCTGAGAAGCTCAGCTCTGCTGTTGCAGGACTCTTGTCTGTTTTGCCTTTTGATCTCAATCGAAGAGTTCCTGAATCCAGTTCCAGGATCCAGCCCCAGAGTCTGATTCCCATCTGCTGGTGAGTCCTTTTGCCACAGCATCAGGGTCAGGTAGTTGCCATCAAGGGCAGTTTGGGTGTGTTATTGGTTTTGTGTTTATGTATTTAATTTTCTTGTTATTATTTTCACTGAAGTAGTTTAAGTTTCACTTCCAATCCATGTTTAGTTCCATTTCCTATGTAACTGATTGTTCCATCAATGTAACTTAACTGATTGATTAATTTCTAACTGAAATGGCAAAATACAAACCTTTCTCGCAGAGTAGAACACAAAAAGAAAAAGAAAGAACTGAAAGTAGACATAGTGGAGTCTGTAGACTCAAGAATGACATAGAAAAAGGGAATAGGGAATGATCCTTCTTTGTTTCAGTGTAAGAAGCAACAAATGCAACTAGGAGGCAGCAAATTCAGAACTATCAGGAGGAAGTATTTTTCACACAGGGTGCTGTTTAAGCTATAAAATGCTTTGCCACAGGGTATGTGAGATGCTAAAAATGTACATGGGTTAAAAAAGCAACTGGGATAAATTAATGGAAGAATAATCTATTGAGGGTAATTAGGTACATGCTACATATTAAGTACCTACCATTGAGTGCATTTAATAGGCTATTAAATACCACCTCTAGCTAAGCAAGTCCCTCAGCCATGACACACTGGAAGCTGGGAGAAACTTTCAGAGAAATATCATTATGTACTTGTCCTTCTCTCATGCCCTTCCTTTGGCTTTTGCTCTCGTTCCCTTGATGGAAAGTATAAAGTGAGTTAGAGGGAACTTTGATCAGGGCTCCTGCTATTGCTTCGTCTGGGATGCCTGCCAATGCTTTGGACTGCCAGGTATAGCTTGGGCTGGGCTGAGCTCCCTTCTAGTGCTAGATGGAATCCTCCTCCTCCTGCCAGCTCCAGTCCCATGCTGTGCTCCTAATCCTACAATGTGATAGCAACCTCCTTGTCCTCCAAACCTTCATCTGGCCCTGAATGCTCTATTTTCACAAAAAAGTGAAGAAACCAATGGTCCTTTTAGCTGTTAGACACATGGGTTGCTCTCCAGAAGGACTTCGCTGAAAACCACATGTAGTAAGAAAGATGAGAGGAGGAGAAGCTATTGCTGCTGCAAGGGAGGTCTCTGGTACTGCAGCCAGAGCACTGGGGCTTTGGCCCTGGGTTGTCTAAGCTTAATCTACACTTGTCCTGGCTTTGGGGTAGCAAACCCCAATACCTTCCCTCAGTTTTGTCCAGTTCCTGCCACTGCCAGAAAAGCACTGCAGGGAATAAAATAGGGAAGTTCCCTGGAGAGCCTGGGATAAACAGAGACCTAACACAAGGAAAAAAAATCCTTCAAAGAGCTGCGTACAAATTCACCTCTATCTTTGAAGATGGATGCTGCAAACTCTTGAGGACTGAGAGGAAAAAGGTTGGCAAGCTTTGTTCTGTTTAGAAAAGTGTATTTGAGCAGAAATAAGAAGGAAGGCAGTCTTCATCTTGGAATGTAATTACCCAGTGTAATCATTACTTTCTTAAAAATAGAAATTCACAAAATTGTATTGTATTTTTGAAAAAGTAGATGCACAAACACCTTCATCTAAATAACTGACTGCTACTCTGAATTCCTGGGTGCTCATCTCTTTACAGCTGCTACAGCTTTGCTTTTCAAAGTTGCAGCTAGTTTGAAACACAAAGCCATGCACAGATCTGCTGAAGCAGAATTTGTAACAGCTTTTTTTTTCTGCTACAGCAGCAGTTAGCAGGAGTTGTGTGAGCTGAACCCAGCCTAACAGTGACTGCAATGCAGACATACTCACAAGGAAAAGGAGGAGTGGCTGTGGGTGATGAAGAGGAGTTAGGGTCTCTCCCACGTGCCAAAGGTTTGCTGTAGCACTAGGCAATTGCTCAAAAATAGGTATTTTCTGAGGTGTTTCCCAGACATGTTCCTCATATTCAGGCACCGCAGAGATCTGACTTTTCCATCCCTTCCTGAGCTAGACAGCAGCAGAGGGGCTCTGGCTGGATACAGCTTGTCCCTGCTGAGTGCACCTAATCCAGTCTGGACAGGAGCCAAGCAGCAGGGAGAGCTGAGGGCTCAGGCAGGTCTGTGTCTGGTCAGCTCTCTGCAGGCTTCACTGCAGCTCTAGTAATTGCTGTGTAAAGGGGTGCCTTGTTTGGAAGGGCTTGAAGGAGACCTGGGGTGATCTTACTCTGCCTTGAGAACGTGCTAAACTAGTTCAAAGTGCCTTGTAAACCACCAGAAACGAGCAAACCAGAGTAGGGAAGCAAAGCCTTTTCCCCTGCATCCCTGCTGCTGAGGGCACTGAGGTCAGAAACAAACTGTCTGAGAGATACAGGACAGAGAAGTCAGAGGGGTTTTATATGTATAAAAAAACTAACCACTAATTTATGTTGAAATTGTAATGCACACAAATAAGAGAGCAGGATGCTTTCCAGCTGCAAAGGCTTTTTGTGTCTTTTAGGTTTGTTTAGAATAATAAACCAAAAAACCTTGAAGATTTGGAAATCAATTATTTCTTTATGAGGTCTTTTTAATTTTAATTAAGATGTGATGTAAAAAGAGTTTGCTCTGTCCTCACATGATTTATTTACGGAAGGCTGCTTCCCTAGCTGAAAATGGCAGAGCAAACCTATTTCTAGAGTTAGTTTCATAACTTCTTATGTGGAACTTGACTGACAAGTTCACTGCACCTTATCCAAACAATATGAAACCACTTGCTCATCTCTTAGAAAATGGGGCTTCCTTTTCTTTAAAGAAAACTATTCTGAGGAGAAAAGGAAACGCTTCTTGTAATTTATAAATAGAAGCCACATTTTCTGCATGAATAATTGTATTTACATGCAAATATAGCCTTTGGATGATGATCCATTAGATGCACAATATCCTTCTGAAAGAATATTGCTGAGTTCTGCACTATTCAATTTCTATAATATGAACTGAAAAGATAACCCTACAGCACTTAGCTAATATTTTTGTGTTATAGGCATTTAAACTCACAGCTAGATATCTTCTGAATTCAGTTTGTATACTCCACTGAGTCCCTAGGATGCACAGACCTACAGTGTATATGTGTAGTTGGGGTGTACTATTCACTTGGTGTAGATGTCTTTAATTCATAGCAGAAACTAATTTCTGACTTACTTGGAATTGCAAAGCTCAGACTCTTTGCCAGTTAATTGCTACACTAAAGTATGCTTCACACCATACAGAAACACCCTTTTAAATATGCAAAGAAAGCAAGCTAAAAATAAATCACAGCTGCTGTTAGATGGGGCCTGAAGATGCAGCCAAGGCAGTAATACTAGTCTTCATTTTGGCTGGTTGTAGTTAACACCTTCTCTGCTTTTCACTTCTGGCCTGGGAGGAATGGTTTTACTACCATTGAACCATAAGGGGAAGAGAGGAAAAGTAAAGAACAGATGGGTTTAATGAGCTGGAACAGATGTAGGTATTAAAGCAGTGTGTACATTTGCCATGGAAAGAGTACCACATGTATATAAAGGATAAGCAATTGAAATCAAGACTTCAGAGTTTACAATGGGTGTTATAGCCCGAAAAGGTTCACAACTTGCTGTCTTAAATTATTTTATTTGCACAAACAAGACCAAAGCAACTTAATTGATGGGGTGTGAGCTGTCACTCTGTACTTTAATGGGTGACATGTTTTACATTCTGGACTAGACTGTATCATGGTTTCCTTTTCCAGCTGTCTCTTCATTTTATGTCAGGCTATGTGGGTGTTTCCAAGGCAAATTCCTAAAATGCCAGTTGAGCAATCATTTATTCTTTTGAAGACTACTCCAGAGGTGATACATCAACAGTTTTGAGTCTCTGTGTAGTGCTTATGTGTAGCTGGAAAGGAAAAAGCTTAAAGCCATTGAAGAGAAATGTGATTGTTTTATAATTTCAGTGAAAGCATTAAAAATAAATCATATGTTAAGAGGATCTCCATACTTCAACACCAATGCAATCTTAAGTGACAGGACCTGGTATAGGCAATAGGAAATTTTCTCTGTGGGATTAAAGATGACAATTTATGTTTATGCAGATATATTTAACTGCTTAATTATCCCTCTATTGAGCACTTGTCAGGTCACCCCTGGAATACTGGGTTCAGTTTTGGTCCCTCTTATACAAAAAAAGATGTGGACAGGCTGGAGAGGGTCCAGAGAAGAAACACAAAGATGATCAAAGGACTGGGAAGCATGACATAAGAGGAAAGACTGAGAGAACTGGCTTTACTCAGCCTTGAGATAAGAAAGCTTAAGGGAGACCTTATCATGTTCCAGTATTTACAGGATGGCTACCAAGAAGATGGAGACTCTCCTTTTACAGTGAGTCACATGGAAAAGATGATGGTTAATGGGTACAAGTTACTTCTGTGGAGATTCTGATTGGACACAAGAGGACAATTGTTCACAATGAGAACAATTAGCCATTGGAATCATCTCCTCAGGGAAGTGGTGGAGTCCCCAGTACTGGACTCTTCAAAGACTCAGCTGGACTGTCCTGTCTAGACTATGATTTTACTGAGAAAGTTTGGATCAGATGACCCTTGAGGTCCCTTTCAACATGGCTTTCTATGATTCAATGAAATGTGAGGAAGCCAAAAATATTGAGGGACCCCTCTTGTGTGCTTCTTCTTTCTGGGAATCAAGGGTTTAGGTTGGTAAGCTGACATGGAGCTGCTGTACTTAACAGTGCCAGATAAACCTTTTCTTAATTTTTTTTTCTAATCCAGTTTTTAATCCATTTATACTTTGAAGCCCACTTTAATGTTTTCTTCCTGTGAAACGCTGACAAAAGCCCCGCATATATCTGTCTGGCTGGCAGAGAAGTTCAGAGAATGTATTTCAAAGCTGTTGGGACAAACAGGTATGTAATTGAAAATTTGCATTCATACCTAGTCACCCAGCCAGGGAAGAGCTTAGGACAAATCTGACCAATTACAGCATAATCTTATCACTCACATTTCAACAATTCAGCACTAAAGTCCTTGTCACATAAATTTAAGGTAAGATGAACACTCTGTGAACAGAAAACAGGCAACTGCATCTAGCTAAAGTCACTTGGGTTTCTTTAGACATATTCCATCCAAACATTGATCAATCTGTTGGTTTCTTATGGGAGCTGGGAAGATTAAAACCATGTATTTTTACCTTTGTCTACAGAAACTTCTCTCCCCAGTCCTTCCAGGCAGTACTAGTACACACCACTGTCAATATCATTTTAAATACTGACAAGGAACCAATAAAAGTTATTCCTGTTCTGTGTCCCCTTGCAGCATAAATTCCTATTTCATATAATGTAAGGGCTCCCAGGTTTGTTTCAGTGTTTCACCTTTTCCTTGATGTTGGACCTAGAAGCCTGTTAGTGTACAGGAAATGATAAATAACACTGGTTTCAAGTGGAGAACATCTTTGTTTCCTGGGGGAAAGCAAAGCTGATATTATTTCCCTCTCTGTGTGAAGCTGCTGTGTGCTGCTTCCAAACAGCTGAAGGAGCCACTGGAGTGATCCACATTTAAGTAGCCTTAGAATCTAATTATCCAAGAAACATTCATTTCAGCATGTTAAAGGAAATAAGAAAAGTTACCAGGCAAATTATCATGACTACTACTACAGTACACTCTGTGGTGGCAAAAACTTGCTGTTTCCACCTACAGTGCTTCAAATTCTCTGAGTGTTTAGCTAAATCCAAAGAGCACAAAAGCCCTTTGTTATAATAGCAACACAAACCTCTTGGGTAAGGGTTTAATGAAAAAGGCTGAGAAGTGTGAAGCTGCAAAGGTGAACTCATTTTAGGACACAAGCTGCTTCACTCTGGTTGAGAGGTGCCATTCCAGGGCAGGGGGGCACTTCCAAGGCACATCAGAACAGTTCTGCCCCTTTGAGCCAAGATGATGGCTTCTTGTGGTTCTGATAAGGATCAGCCACTTCAGCAACATTTTAGCAATACTGAGAATAGAGGATGGCTTAGACTTCTATTTATTTCTATTTCTTCAAGTACAGTATCTTTCTGGCCCCAGCTGCCTTTGTGAGATTCCTTTCAGCATAGCTCCCTTCTCTGACTTGCCCTCCCCACGCTTGCAGGATAAGAAGACAGCAGCCTAATTCCTTTAGAGAGGGAAAATGATAAATGTAGTTACTAGCTGCAAGGACTCAGAACAAATTTGGAAGCTGCTGGCTGCTGTTAGATGGTGGGTGGTAGGTTTGGGGCTCTTTAGCCACCTGCAGCTCTCAAGCTGTTCAAGTGCATGAATATTAATAGCAGCAGAAGATCCAGGAGAGCATTGCTGGCTTGCAAAGGAGCAGTGGGATGTCCTGCAAACCTGCTGTCATCTCATGCCCACAGTCCCTCCAGACTTTGAAGTCTGTGGACTCTTGACGTATTGCAGGGTTAGGAAGCTGGGTAGCTGTTCCTTCACTTGTATTTTTGTTTTATAACCCCCTTTCAGTCTCTTGGAAGTGCTCTAAGGGGCAGAGGGAAGATGAGTCATAACCTAGTTTCAGAAACCTAAGCAACATGACACAGTAGAACCACAAGTATAAGAGCAGTGGAGGAAAAAAAAACAGCTATGAAATTCCTAAAGAAAATTGTTCATTACTGTGGAATTGTACCATTAAAGCGTAACAAATGGTTGAAAACCACTGCTTTAAGAAATGGTACTTGCTTCATTTCTGTATTAACTGGCAATATATGCTTAAACCAAATTCACTAGGTTTGTTTTTTTTATATGGCACTCCACATTCCTAATTTCATCTGTGTAGCATCACTTCCCTGGGAATGCCTATCTAAATTGTCATCCTGCTGTCTATTGTTTATATAATGTAGCTTCTGTTTGTATAACAACTCCTGCAGTATCTTATTTGTTCTTCTCTATCTTCTGACATGCTTACTTCAATTAGTACAGAATAATGTAATTATTACACTGTTATTGTAATCACATAAGCAGATATCTGACAAATACTTCAAAATGGCTCAGATCTTTATTCTTCTAATTGGTACAGTAACTCTGTGCATGTTATTGACTGCATCACATCTGGAATGGTTGTGTGACACCAGCTGAATCATGCTCTTCCTGTGCTGTGCAGGTTTTTCACCAAATACACACATATTACAATAACAGATTATTCTAATACAATGTTAAGACCAACAGATGCATGATCTAGCTGCAAATATAGAACGAGCTTCATGCAAAGAATGTTGTGGCATAAGTATTTGTAATAGAGAATATTTTTATCATGGCCTCTCAGGAATGCAAACTACCTTTATATTGGAATTACAATACTAAATTTAGTAGCATGTTACTGATCTTGATATGTTCTCAAGTTTAAAGAAATACATAGGTGGTAAGAAGTCTTTACGATGACTCTTGAGAAAATACCTTTTGCTTTGCTAATAAATAGATAAAATGAACTGAAACTAGTGACAAATATTAGATAAAAATCCCCTATTTTGATACCTAGCTCCTTTGTCTACTGACTAGACACTTTGTTTCAGGCTTTATCTGTGTTAAGCAGGTGTTCTCTGGCTTACACTACCCAATGCACAGATATTTTCTTGCAGTCTATAAAAATAGAAGTTAAAAATGCTGCATAAATAGATTTGTAGAGTACCAAGTGAATGTTCCTGCCATGGAAAGAATCTAAGTGTGCAGAGAGGCTATCTTGGCTGATCACCACCTTCAACTGAGCAGTATTATTATAGTTTGCTGACAATCCCGATAACTTCAGACATCAATCTCTAGGCATGGCTATTCTTAGCAGAAGAAAATGAAAGCAAACTGCTTTGCTTACAATATTCACAACACTGAAGTTTGCCCTAGGCAGAGCAATACAAAAGTCAATATGCTGCTGAGCTCCTTAAAATCTCTAACAAGTTATCTGAAAAACAGACAAACCTTCAGGAAGTCTTTGAAAGTATAGATTGAATTCCAGTGCAACTCCAAATCCTGCACTCCTGGTAATCTGTTCCTCTCAAATTATGGTAATGTTTCTGTGAGAGTTAGGCCTGTCAAATGGGAATGTACCTGTGACCTGTGAGTCACTCTCTGCAAGGACCTTTAAAGGAAAAATACACACACATTTAACCTACCTGGAGTTTCAAGTGCAGATTCCAGACCTCAAGGACTCAGGTGCTAACCTTGGGTTATTGCCTTTCATTTCAGCTTGTATTTGTGCCTTGTGCTATTATGGTAACGAACTTTCTTTGTTGGGAGCAACTGCATATCATAAATCAGCATAAAAATCCAAATGATAGCCGCATGTATTCAATGTGGTATTTGTTAGACAGGGAAGAAAGAGAGATGGAGTAATTAGCTTTTGCTCTATCTCATATGAAAGTGTGGCTTGAAAAACTTCAGTATTAGCCTCAAGAGATTAAGTTACCAAAGTCAGGAGCTAGCACAGCATGTTTGCAGTCAGTTAAATGCTGCATATCATTTTAGCAAACATTTCTGCTGGCTGTTGTTAACCTCAAGCAGTAGAAATCTGTGTTTGCAGAGCAGTAAAGAGCAACCAGGGAATCTCTTTATTCACTCCCATAAAAGCGTTTCTTAACTGATATACAGAGTTACTACTTCAGAATTAATTATAAACCAAGCTCATTTTAAGTGGTACTTCTGTGGGTTGAATTTAGTTTTATTTCTGAAAGCCACATTAGTGGCATACAACTGTTAGTTGGTTTAGAAATGATACACAAAATTAGTAGTACCATTAGTGTAAAACTAAGCTTGACTTGTACAGTTTCCAGAGAATAAAGGACTTGTATGAGCTCTTCTCTTTGGGGAAATAATTTTTAAATACAGTATAAGAATATTCAGTTCAAAGGAAGAAACAAAAGGCATAAAGAGCAGGCATGCCTCAACTGTGGACTAGATTTCAAGAGTTCTGAAAGGCGAGTCTCTCTATCGTCAGAAAAGGAAAGGGATAAATAAGAAATGGAAGGAAAAGCAGAAAAACCCTCCTTGGATCTAAGTGAACAGGGAGGATCAATAAGAAAACAGGAAAATTGACTTATTGTAGTCTTTTTCTGTCTGTCTTCACAATTACAAGTGTAAAACCTGGCTGAATTTTTTCCTTGCTATGCATGGTGCTTAGATATAAATAATCTATGGGCTCCTGACTACACTTCAGTGAAACTAATGGCATGCAAATCTGTAGACTTGGGATGGGGCAGCATTTATAATAAACAAGTCAGCTTGGTGAAAGGAATATGAAAATTTTCTTTTATAATGGTATAACTTTTATGCCTCTTAATGTTACTATGCTTTAGAAATGTGTACTATTATTATCACTGGGTATAAAAATCATGAATCATTCAGTTTCCAAAGTGCATCCCCAGAGAACAGTCTTAAATGCAGACATTTGAGAGTTCCCAGATTATCTGCTGGAGCTGGAGAGACTGATGCAAAGTATTTCATGGATAAATAATGAGCTTTCCTGAAATGGCATTTAAATATTGTGCTTCAGAGGTCAGTTGTTGTTACTCTGGTATAAATTGAGAGAAGTCCAACGCACTGGGGTTAACCACCACCTGGGCTTTAAGGCAGATGGAAAAATGTTTGGCTTTTGTTTTAAATAGCTGTGTCACTTTGCTGTTTATCTGTTTAATTTAGTAACTGTAAAAGTTAGCACTCTCACCAGAATTGTCATCAGCTAAAACTATTGCATCTAGAGCAAATGTTGAGAAAGACCTGGTCATCAACAAGGAAGGTAACATCCAAGGATGGGGTGTTCCTGCTCACAGGGATGAGTAGGAACCCTTTGTTTCATTTTATAGATAGTCTGATGTTATTCCTTCAGTGCTGCCACAGAAGCTAATTCTACAGATTTTAAATGGAGTACATCAAACACTTTGTGTTATAATGAATAATAATAGGTTGAAATTTTAATATTTTAAATTACTTTTGCCTCCTAAATGTAAAATACTCTATTAAATAGGAAAAATTTCTATTTAAACCAGCCATTTATTGGTTATAGTGGAGTATTTCAAAAGATATCTCACAGAAATGTATTTTTTCCTTTAAGAGAAGACTGTTATACATAAAGAGAATAAAAGCATTGAACATTAAAACTATATTCACTCCTCTGTGTTTAGTTTTGCTGTTTAATTTCTCTTGGCTAAATCTCAGTGAAGAGTTATTCTTCCCCATGACTGTGATTTTTTTTTAAATTTTTTTTTTAACAAGGAGGACTTCCAATAAACAAAGAATCTTCTAAAAACAGATTACCCATTACAAGGGATATAGCTATTGAATGAAGTTCCTGTAGATTGGAAGCGTGGGTCTAGATTGAATATTCCATAAAATCTCCTGAAGTGTGTTTAAAGGCCATTACTACTGGGTTCATTCCATCCTATTCCTAACCCTCACGGAGTTCTTGGGGACGTGGAGCAGAACGAAACCAAGAAACCTCTGCAGCAATTTATCAGGGAGGTTTCTGCCATCTAGTGGAAAATAGAGCTGAGTCCAAGGACACCAACATGCAGAGCCCTTTGTTCACAGAGCAAGGGTGCAACTTCTGTACCTAACCCGCCAGAAAACAAAACGAACAAACCAAAAAACTCCAAAGAGCAACAAACAGTATTCCCTTCCAGTGCCATCGCCTCTTACAAGGCTCCCTTCTACTTGATATATTGTAAATGACTGCCTTTAAATGATGCTTAGCTGTGCTGGCTACACCACATGAATATCCTTGTCTATTCAATTGTATTAAATAAACCACTTCTGGAAGAGATCAAAAGCTGTCAGGTCATAGACATAGATTTAGTATAAAGAAATAAAGCCCAGCCTTGCCTATTAAGTTTATGGATGCTGTATAGTACAGCTTCCCCTAAGTGCTGTACCTTGCCTTCTGCATGCAAGTCCCAGTGGCACAAGTACCTGCTCCTCCTGCTGCTGAGCCCAGAAGGGGTCTTTTATGTCAATTTTATGTCAAATACATGCCTTTTACCCCTAATTGCCTCTCCTGTGTAACAGATTCGGGGAGGAGCCTGGACAGCTTGATCACTCCTTCCCTCAGCCATCACCGAGCCCGCTCCCGAGTGCCTCGTGTCGTTAAACAAGGCTCTCCCGGTAGCCAGCTAGCATCCACCGGGGGCACGGGTGGGTCTCGCTGGCCCCACGCTGCCGTGCCCGTGGTTTCGCGCCCCTGCGGACTCCACAGCCCAGGTACCTCGGGGGTGGGCGGCAGGCCTGCCGCCATTTCCCGTCTCTGCCACCGGGGCTGCTGGGGGTTGTAGTAGAGTTGTAGTAGAGAGCAGGAAGAAGATGGCTTCTAAGATCCGTGTGGTGCTGCGGCCCGTGAAGAGCATTATGGTTCGCTTCTGCCCCTTCGAGTCCAACGTGGAGAGCACGAGGTGAGGTGAGGGGGCTTCAAGGGGCAGCTCTAGCCTCAGCCCTGGGGTGGCCTGGTCGTGCTCGAACCTTCGGGCCGGGCGGTGAGGCCCTTGCTGGGCTCCCCAGTCTGTGAAGCAGCCCCGTGCCCTTGCTGCGCCCGGGCCGTGGGTTCTGTGCATTTCACGGCAAGTGTGAGGGCTGGGCTTTCTGCCTTTAATTTTATTTATTTGGGGGAGCAGAGTCTGGGGTTTGGTGATCCTGCAGTGTAGCCTGTGCCCCTCACCATGCCTGGGCTCTGCGGCAGGGTCCGGGACACAGGCCTGCCTCCCTCTGCCCCGTGGCAGAAGAGGAGGGTTCCTGAGGAGCATTGGCAAGCAACTAGGATATAAAGAAAAACTACTGTTATGTTGCCTTCTGCCTGCA